>JAEIIL010014781.1:0-24503 GCA_018905715.1 Drosophila lini | reverse complement strand
GGAAAACTTGAAATGGTTCGTGGAAATTTCACAAAGTTTAATTTTGTGTTCCTGTGTAATGTAAGAAAATGTTACAATTCAAATTTTCACAGAATTAGTTAGTTCATACATTTTATTGCATACTTTTGGACAGCTATTAGAAGGATTTATATCTCTAGTGATCTCCGCAGCAGTTTTAAAAAAGAATTTCTTATGTAAACAAGTAACTAAATTTATTTCCGTATTATATATAAAATATAAAATATTTCGAAGGTATTTTTGAGGATTTTTTAAATGAATTTTTAAACTATTGAAACTTTGAAATCTCCATTTATTGTATGGCTTATGTTGGATGTAATTCCCCTACTAATTATTACACTGTCTAAGGAAAGAAAAGATATATTACAACATTACAAGCTCTAGTAATGACTACAGTTTCCAAGCCAGCCAATTAAGCAATAAGCCTAAAGATTCACCAAAGTGGCTGCATTTTTCAGACCCGAGAATCCCCGCCGTTTCCGAGCCCACTTAGTGATGACCGTTTGACATTTGAGCGGATTGCAGTTGCTTTGTTATTAATTGACTTTCGAGTTGGTTGTGCTTCTTATGTTGCCCCATTTGCTGTTTTTAATTAATTTTTTTTCAATCTTATCTGCCGGTGATAGGTGATAGGTGGACTCGAGTGCACGAGTATCCACAGAGCCAGAGGCGGTAAAAGTTGGCCAAGGAATTACAATTATCGGCTTATGCGGGGACTTATAGACCGAACCGCTCTGTGTGGGAAAGAGAGTTTCTCTCGGGGCGCATTTGGAGAAATATATATATAAATATACATATAATCCCCTACCTGATGGTTAGGCAACAACAGAGGTTAGTGGTAAACAAAGTTTAAGTATTTCCAAACACGGAACTGGTCGTCTGCTCCATAGTACTGGGGTCTTAGCAAGCTGATCACTCTGGACACGCTCCTTATTATTCAGAGGGAGCCACATCCCGATCGAGCCATCTATTTATTCATTCAAATCATGACGCCGTCTAATGATGAATGCCATAAATAAAAGGCTCAAGAACGCGCGGACACGATTTTCAGCTTTATTTATCACCCCGATGCTAACGACAAAAATAAAAACAAAAATCGAAAAACAAACTTAAACTAGATACGACCGAAAAGTAGAAGAGAAATGCCAAAAGCGCATTTGAGTTAATAAAATTAATAAAGTATAATAATTAGCATATGGAAAGAAAAGAGCTTGGCCCGCTGGGACAATTGATGAGCGCCGCGGCGTGTGTGCATCATCGATTAATAATAATACATACAAGTCGAACAGGTAGAGCCAACGCTTTGCACAAAACAAAAAATTGATTAAATCGAATTTATTATTCTAACAGAATCCATTAAAACGCTAACGATTACACGGGACGGGTTGGGCTGGTTATCCTCCAATAAGCGGAAAGTGAAAATTAATCGCCGTTCGATGGCAAATATTTACAGCCACTTACAGGTGCAAAGGAGGAGGAGGAGGTAATCGAGAAGGGAATGGCCAGTTGGTAAACAACATTTTTGCACAATTAGAGAAGGAATCGCTTTACAATTTGTGATCCAATCGCCCAGGTATGGTGGCTTGGCGTCGTTAGGTAAACAAATGTTATGTATTTTGGATGTCTGGAATGGAAGCGAGATGACTTCATGGCTGGCTCTGTCCAAAGGGTTGCTGTCATCATTATTATAATTATTTTATGTGTGGACATGGCTGTGAATTAATGAGGATTTAGGTGGGGGATATATCATAGATATCTTGTTAACTTGATTATTATAGTTTAGAAATCCTTTCCAATATCGTTACAACTCTTGTTTTCACCTAAGAAAATCATCTAATAATGGCAGAATATGCAATCTGCTTGCAAGTTTATTGTAAAACTATTTCTCAAAGCTTCAGCTCGAGTCCACTAATAACCAGGTAACATGCAATATAACTTTCCATTCGTCAATTAATATGTTATAATAACAGATGGTGGCTGCCAGCAGCCACACGTGTTATTAGGAACTAGTAATAATATGGATAAATCAAGAAACAACTGGCCATAAACAATACGAATTCGCTTTATGGGTAACAATTCAAACACAAAAACCCCGGACATTGTATATTCTTGTAAATTTGTTGTTTCTCATCCAGCTTCAATTGTGTGCCTCAAGTACAAACAACCGAGTTTACAAATTCCCCATAGGTGTTTTGCGGTGACACCCTTAACAGACGAGTGGCTGACACCAAAGTGATCGAGGTGATTGTGCAAAATGATAATTTGACATATCAAAGAGAGCTGGCGGGTGTCCAATGCCAATTCTTGTCGGCTATTTACTTGCTTCTTTATCGACGGGCCCATTCGATTTTTTTATTCGCGAAAAGGTTTATTTTGTCAAGCAATTAACGAGCGTTTGTTGAATTTCGTGTGAAAATTTTCCACTAAAATTCCGCCACAATATATGTATGCATGGCTGCCTGGGTAGCCCCCCAAAAAGAGCAAGAGTCAAATTCTTGGCCAAGATAAGCGGGCAGGGCAGAGAGTGTATGACTAACTCCTGGGCCGGCAAATTGCAGGCACACATGCAGCGAAAGGCCATCGAGCCATTAAGCCCGTCCTGGCCAAGAGAGCGCTGAGCTTAGCTACGAGACTTGGCCGATATCGCCCATGTCAGTTGCCGTTGACTGGCCATTAGCCAAGGCTGTTGATTTTTTTCCCCGTTGCACTTTGAGAAATTTTGGATCTCTGGCAAAGATTGGAAGGAGCTTGAGTATTGTTAAAGCTAAATAAATATTTTATTCCAATTTCCCTTTGATCAAAAGGTCAATAGCTAGGTTCTTCTTAAACCTTTTCCTTGTTGCTTTTAGATTTCAAGTATTTATCCCTTTAAATATAAATAATTCAAAGAGTTAACAAACAAACGGAATGTCTAGGGTTTATCCTTGAGTCACTAATTACTACCTCTCCCTTTTATAGCTTTTTGTTAAAATAAATACAATTATTTTGAAATCAATATATGTTTTATTTTTTTATTTTCTTTGTGTGTGCCTCGACTGGTAGCTACTTGCAATCGCCTTGCCTGATATTTAGAATCGACCAGCAACGGCAGCAACTTTAATGCCCTCTTATGGATTGCGCAGACGCCAAAAAATTGGCCAACAACAAGTTGCTGGCCACGGGCACACACATGCAGCAGCAGCAGCAGCAGCAGCAGCAGCAGCAGCAGACCAGGCCAGGTAAATTGCTTGGCCCGGTCTTGTCGGACTTTTCAGTTTTTGGTTTTTGGTTTTCAGCTTTTGCCCAGCTAACTTGGAAATGTTTTTCCCGCTCCGTCTCTCTGGCTGGTGTGTACTTGTTACGTGAGAAAATTTTTGTGGAAAAACTCTGCATTTTGTTTGGTTGTATTTTAATTTTTTGTTCAACTCACTAAAAATTTACCATTTGAGGCTTTGTTTTGTTTTGGTTTTGCGGTATCTGGCTTGGGCCGGGCTAATAAATGCATTCATCTGGCCAAAAAACCGCATTATGACCATGTTATCAGGTTAAGGGGAAACCTTGGGCCAAAGGGAAGGGTTCTGCGGGTCTCGGTTCTTGATTGTTTTTACGTTTTTTGTTCTGTTTTGAGCAACTGATTGATGGCAAAGTTAATGCACAAGAAGTTCAACAAGATAAAGTTTGGGGTTTAAAAAAATTCACAAAGTTGGCTTAAAAAAATGACAAGAAAAAGCAAGATATTGACGGAACGCAATGGGGAAAAATCCAGAAATTTTATGCACATTCAAAACTATACAAAATACATATCCTTTTTGGGGAATAATCAAATATTAAATAATACACAGCCTGTTGAATAAATCAGTTTGCTTATGAAATTTTTTATAAATTTTGTTACCTGCCCTCTCATTTTTGAAGCTTTTTAAATGCATCTCACAGAGAAAAAAAAAAGTAGCAAATTTTGCATTGTAATTGGCGCAAACTTGTCTGAGGCTCTTTTAGTGCCTCGACTGCTATCTCCTCCTCCTTTTTGTACCTGCATTGAATTTCAATTAACGTTCAAATTGCTTACAAATTCCACTTGCCATTCCAATTTCAATAACGAAAAAATAATAAATAAAAAGAGCTCAACAAAAAATAATACAAACAAATGCGCATGAAATTAATTCGAAGGAAAAATTGCCAAATACCGAAATCAAGCAACTCCGAAGAAATAAATGGCACAATAAAAACGAATTAAATTAAAATTAAGTGACTTGCTTTGGATTTATGAGTTGATAAAACGTATTTTGTTGCTATGCTAAAAAAACAAATCACTGTATTTCATTTGCTAAAAAATTAGGTAAACGAAAAAGTATCTGTGAATCCATAAAAGCCAGCAAATTTTACACAAATAACGAACATTTAAGAACTCCCAATAAGAGTGATTAAGTAAACGAAAAGTAATCATTTTATTTTCAAGGCACTGAGACTGTTTACTTGATAAATAAAACAGATTGGGGGAAAATAATACTGGAGCCGAGGTTTAAGGAATTAGACCAATAATAAGCATGAATTCGTTTATTTTTCATCAACACCTGACAAATAAATATTTGTGAGATATATTTAACAATTCCAAGAAACTCACACGAATGTATTACTTAGTAAACCAGTAAGAGAACATTGTAAACTTCAAGCATTGTAAGCTTCAAGTTAAAATGGATTAAGTCGAGTTTTTGATTTCAGAACTAGTTCTGATCAGTTTATAAAAACCAAGTGTATAATTCAGTAAGCCTTAATAGGATTCTCCACCTTCTCGGTATAACTCATAGCCTGTATTTACTTAATAAGCTTCCATCAAGCCGCCATTACACAAAGTACTTAATTAGGCATTACATTGACGGGGTAATAAATCCCACACTATATGGCACGAGCACGTTAGAACCCTTTATTTTTATTTTAAAAAGTGCGCAGTTTCCAGTAGAAATTGAAAATATGTATCTCAAAGTACACACGCTTTGTGATCAGTAAGAAAATAGATAATGGCATAGCCAATGGATAAGAAATTAGGTAATGTCATTCAAATAAATTACAGGACAAAGGTAACGAACGACAATGAGGTAAACTCTTCAAAGTGGTTTTTAAAAATGTAATTTTTGATTTTATATTTAGAGACCCGTTCCGCACATTAAGCCGCTTAATCGGACCTCCGTGACAGCCGATTTGCCGCAGTTGTAATTGCACCGAATGCAATTTCGAGGCACACAAACCCAGTCCGATGCACACACGCAACTTTTGCGGTCGGAATATGCGAATATGTGAATAATTGAATGTTTTGGTGGCATCTTCCGTGTTTGGCTAAATGCAATTTTAGGTATGCCAGAGTTGCCTCACTCGATTGGCTAAGTAATTGTGCAGTCAGCGCAACGGCTGAAAGCTAAATACAAAAATACAAAACCCTGGCAACTCACAATAAATTGAAAGCCTAATGTAAAAACATATTCAAATGAATAGGTGAAAAAAAATGTATTAACAAAATATATTTATTTATAAGCAGTCAAGCTCAACCGCACGGAATACTGCAAAGTATCCTGATATTAAGGATCAGCAAAGCTATAAATAAACAGTTTAAGGTCTTTAAATATTAAATATTTAAATCGCATTTGTTCAAATAAACAAAAACAAAGCAATTAAAAATAAGAGATAAAGTTCTTCACCACCTTAATTTAAGATTTCCTTTCTCCATCTTTATTCTTTAAATATAAGAAATTGTACAAGTGGTTTTTTTGTTATTGAATTAAAATGGCAAATCCCTGCTACCCACATTTATTTCTTAGAACTTTGCCATAATCTTTGTTTTGCGTTGTATCTGGGAATTTCCCGTATTCCCCCCCACACCCCCTGGTGGTGTTCACGATTCATAAATAATTTATTAGCCTCGCTTCATTTACGGCTTCTGCACATTCTCAAATTAATTATTACGAATTAACACAAAAACCAAGAAGCACGCGTCGGATAAAATTAAAAGAAAAAGCGCACAAAAATAACAGATAAATAAATGAACTTATCACCTGAGGCTCTTTTTTGTTGGCCTGGCCTTTTGTGGTTTGTCTAGTTTGCTGCTGTCCAGATCAAACGAAAAACGCGTCGAGCATGGAGCCGGGGGATAAAGAAACATTTTCTGCTGACGCACATTTCACGAAAAAATTATAAAGGAGCGCCCCTCCGCCACCAACATCTACCAGCTTCACCACCAGTAATTATCAAAGCAAAGCAAAGATTTTTTGCCAAATGAATTTATAATGGTTTTTATTTTTATCTTGTTGGCGAATCCAGACAGGTCTGGTCTGTTTTTTCGGTTTCTTTTGCGTTTGGCATGTGCCAAAACAATTTGCCACCTGCTGTCCGGTGATCCGGACGATCTTGAGCTCTCTTTTCCTTACCAAATTGTATTTACTTTTACTGCAAGAATTTCTGTATGTGGAGGAAAACTCTCACTCACCGCAGCCGAAATGACAGCCTGACATGTCAGGTGATGTGTCAAATGTCTATCTGGCTGGCTACGTGCCGCGGCCGGCCAGGTGAAATTCCAGTCCATGTCCATGTCCGGAGACATAAAATTTAATGCAAAAACGCAAGTGAAAATTAAGCGAAGAATAAGATAAGCCGAACCTCTTGGATCCCAGCTTCAGATTTGCGATGAGAAAAAGTGAAACGAGTTTATTTTAGAGGAAAGTTTGGCCATTAATGTTCTTTCTATCCATTTCTAGAGAAAGTTCTAGGCACGTGGATGGGTTAAGGTTCTGCAAAAAACATTTCAAGTACAAGATGTCTTATTCCTCTTAAAAATAACAATTATTTTCGGTTTATTCCCCTCTTAATAACAGGGTAAAATATATAAGAAAAAATCACCTCAAAATAACCCATTTGTTGTGATTTATTTTTTTAATTTTTAAAATTCTGGGAATCACTGTCACGACCAAACATATTGATTTATTACTTCATATATCTTTCGTCATGACCACATTTCTTTGTCAACTTTGTTAAACAATTCAAAATTTGCATACCAGCGAATATATTTATATTCAAATTTGTCAACATATTGGCGCAGGCTTGGCCATTCATTTTGTTGTTTATTTTTTTTTTTATTTACTTGCCTTGCTCAAGTTCAGAGTTCGCATTTCATTTGGAGGCTTACGTAACCTGAACTTGCTGCCATTTAGACCCGATTTGATTGCAGGTGATCAGTGGTCCATTGAGCCGATTAGTTTTATTAAGGCGATTAGTCAAACCAGCTCTTCAGCTTAAGGAATAGGAAAAGTTTACTCTAAAGTTAATCGAGTTAGATCAGAGAAGGAAATGATGGTGCAATTAAAGGCTATTGCAGATTAGTTTCAACAGTCCGAAAATGACGCAAATTTATGATCTAAACAAATTATACTCGGGACTCGCGCACTCGTACTCACATTGCATGTGAGCAATTGTTGGCAACTGGCCCGATGTCGCAGATCGTTTCCGTTGACAAATTCACATTGTTGTGGCTCGATCACGAAACAATCATCCGTCAGCATCCACCTCTCTAATGCATTTTAAATGTTGTATAATTCAAAGATTTATCGATGCATGAACCCCCAACGGATGTCCCCTCAAACGGACATGATTTAATAACGAAACAAACTCAAGATTTTGCAAAAACAGGCCAAGAAACAGATACAGATCGTTGATCTCTGGCGACCCCGTTTCATGTGCGTGGCAACGCAATCGATACAGCATAAATGCGTTAAAACTTGGAGCAAAAAAGAAAGAAAACCTGGCTAAAAGGGCCAACTCTCAAAAGGGGTCCCTCGGTGCAATTAATGCGCAAAAGTGCTGAAAGGCAGGCCAAGAGCAGTAAAGCCGGCAGCCAGCAACGGTTGGTCAGCTCGGCAAATTAGCATTTAAGTGCCTCTCAACAGTTAGGCCGCCGTATATCCGCTGGGCCTAACATATATCCAAAGACGAGTATGACTAGCGGCAATTAGAACTGAAGCAAAGCTAAATCTAAAGAGTTTAAGATGAGTTATTGACTCAACCGACCTGAAGATACTCAGCAGAAGTTTAAGATACTTTGAAGTATATATGAATACTGGAGTGAAGTTTATGATCTTTAGAAACTTCAATTCATAAATTAGAGAGCTCATCCTCCATGAAGAAAAAACTAGAATGCATTTATAAACTACTGCACATAATCCTCTCCTTTTGATACTATCAAACTAAGATACACCCTTACCAGCATCTTTTCCAACAAGTATACCCCTAGTATACGCTTTTATAGGATGCTTTACGACCAGTAAATTGTACTACGTCAACAGTTATGCAAGAAATTTGTTTTTCTCCCCAGTCGTTCCATGAGTAATTGACCCATATTTAAGGTTCTCAATGCGAGCAGTGAGCCGTGCGAAAGTTTGCGTGCCTCAAGCACTAATGCCACACCAGCAGTGGCGACTTATGGGTTATGAATAGTTTGCTGTAGGCCAGTGTGCATTTTTTTTAAACATTTCTTTATAGTTACCTGAAAACTTCCACAAATATATTTATTGAGGCGCCTTTGAGGTGTGTCAGGTGGGCCTGCAAGAGATAAACAAAAGAAACTATTAAAATATTTGAAGAAACGAATAAAAATAACACACAAAAGATTTATCAATTTGGAAATGCGAAGATCAAAAATGTTTTCACACGCCTCGTGAAATGAGATAATTTGACGGCGGCTTTCACACGAACACTTTCCGATCTGGAAGGGGGGTTGCGGGTTGTCTTTGGTAATCCCCCCCGGAGTGCAATTATGGGGCGATTTATTGAAAATGAAAATAAACACACACTCTTCTCGCAGACAGACAGCGAGCGAAATCAAAATCAAAATCAAAATCGAATCAAAACGCGAGGCGAAATCAAAACTTGCACAATGGAAGGAAAAGCAAAACAAAAGCCAATCAAGAGCAATCAAGAGCCAAGAGCTCCAAGAGCTCCAAGACTCCGCGGCCAGTCAGCCTGCAGTTTTCTTTTGGGATCGCACAGATGCGTCACAGAGCCGGCAAGCCGAAAGATACAGACAGATACAAGTGCAGATACGAGATACAAGTGCGGATACAGACGCAGATACAGAGCGAAAGATACTTTATGTAGGTTGTTTCGGGCTCAGTGTCGGGCTCCCCATTTCCCCAGCGCTGTTTAAGCCATGAATCAAGCAATTGTCGAGGCACTTTTATTCTGTTTTAAGCGATATTCATGCTGGGTTATGGGGCGGGGTAATTGGCCCGGCAAACGGGTTAGCGTTAACGCTTAACGTGCGCGTTAACGCCGACGTTAACCCAGAAGAGTGGTGTGAAAAAGTGCGCATATCGCTGCCCGGTTTCGGATACAGATACAAATGGCAAAGGCCCCTCCCTGACTAATTGTTTGTTCTCCGCCAGAGATTCTGCGTATCTCCGCTTCTTACTTTTGTTTTTTGGAAAGTTCTGGGCCTGACCTTGTTTCCCCGAAGACGTCGACAACTGTTGTCATTGGGCAAATACCAGCGAGGAGAGTGCGGCTAATAAAAGCACATAAAATAAAGGTTAAAAAAATGTTAAAACTTAAGAAAATAAACAGAGAGAAAAAAGAGTAGTAATAGAATAGAGAATAACAAACTAGGAAAGTCCGGCCGGCCAAACAATGCCGCAACATGATTCCGCACTTTGCCACTGTTTCAATAGTTGTGTAAACAAACCGAGGAGCAACTAAACCGCCACACTCCACAGCCCCCATCCAGACCATTCGATTCCCAGTTAGCTCTTGGCAGCGAATCCAATGCGACATGGTCGTGGTCCATTTCCAGCGGCCAAGCCAAATTGATCTTTGCCACCAGAAATGTGTCACACTGTAACAGTTCCGGACGGGCAATTGGGTCAGATATAATGATGGCACCCGGAATGCTAAATCAATTTGGACATTCGAGAGTCCGAGAGTCGACATTCGACATTCGACAGTCGGCACTCGGCATCCGCAGACATGTAGCTCCCTGCGGTGATCCAAAAAATGCACGCTGGGGTAATGTGTGTTCCTGCCTCGGCAGCTCTAAAGGTTGATTCGAGCATTAAATATGAATTTACAATCAATTAACATAATAGTTCACCTAGAATTTTGTCGATACCTTCATCAATCATTTTTGCGGCCAAGAATATAGAGAGTGACTGATGGAGTTTGCCCAGCATTTTGAGGCAGGGGAAAGAGACTATGTAAAGCTTGATTAAAGTCTGACCTTAAATTTAAATAAACAAATAACTTCCCTCTCTATGCTTTTTTCCTATAAGTTAATAAAAAGTGATGGTTGAGCTGTGACCTTTGTTTGCTTACAAATATATTAAAATTTGGCTTTATAAAACTCGAACTACAATTAATCTTGTTTTAACATTAAACGACAAATTATGTCAACTGAATAAGCTACCATTTTTACAAGTATTCCACTTCGAGTTTATTATCTTTCACATTCTTTAGGTGTTTGTGCCAGTTTTACACTTTCCTCACAACACAGCTCCGTCGTCCAAATATATCGATCAGCCATAAAGTTTACAATATTCTGGCCCATAAACCAATTGCATAAACGATGAGCTCGATGAGGCTCCACTTGGCGTAGGCTGTACCTGTATCCAGGCCGGCAGCAGCCTTCATATTTCTGATTCCGAATCTGTATCTATGCATAACTAGCAGGCCCGGTTCCGCCGGCAATGGGCTGGGATTTGAGCTAGAGTTCGGATCTGGGACTGGGCTGTGTCGTTGATAATTTATATGTGTCGTCCAGCCCCCACAATCAAGTAACCAGCATTGCCTTTTGTTTTACGGGCCGGGGAGGAGTGAGTTTTATTTCCGTTCCACCATGCCCAGGCCCCCACATCGTCGTCCTCCTTTCGGGCCTGGGCTCAGCGGCATCTGAGAACAATCTTACACATGTAATTGCAATTGTCGAGCCACTCACGACAGTCGAACGAGCACAGCCCGGCAACGGGTTCGACAACGAGTTGGGTTCTGGGTTTTTCGAGGAGGGAACATTTCTACCTTTTAATTTGTGCGGCATACTACGGGTACTACTCCCTGTACACGGCAAGAAATTAACCTTGAGTAGTGAGTTAAGCGGTTGCTTAGCTACCAAGCTACTTCGATAGATTCCTTCCGGTGTAGACCACAAAGTTGGAAGACTCTCCCCGTGGCTGCCTCATTTTAATGTTGTGTAAAGTTCTAAGACCCCGACAATTGCAACGGAAGTGCGTTCATTATTTTTAATGATTTTATTTAGTGGCTCTGCTGGGCAGAGATCTACCTGACGGCCTTCGAATTGCGCTCTGCCTTTCGCATTTGAATGCCTTTGGACAGGGACAGGATCTCGGGGCATTTACACGCCAAAGACTCAAAACATCTTATCCTGATCTTGAGTTAGGGAATGTCTGCCCGTTTGCTGGCTTGTTGTGCCCCAGCAGACCGAGACAAGTAATTAGTGGTGGAATAAAGACACACTCTATGGATGAGGCATAAACAAGTCAAGTCCCTGATTCCCACTGTCCATAAAGATTAGGTATTTATGACCGCTCCTCAGCTCCGACTTCCGTCCAACGAATTATGAGGGTGGATTGGTAATATCTTTATGCATTCCCAAACAGAAGGAAAATCCTACTACCTGCCTTCTGTTTCTTATTTTTTTTTTTTTTTTTGACTGACGCGCCTTTTCCAGTTGTGTGACCCGTGAACCCCCCATCGATTCCCAACTATCTTTATCTTTGTGCATCTGTCGCCAAGCGAGGTCTGAGCAGCTCTAATTGCATCTTTCAGCAATTAGCAAGCCGGGCTAATTTCAATAATTGAATGGAAAACAACACAAAGTCAGAAGGGCAGACGGCCAGTCGGGGGATCAGCCGCAATTGACATTCACATGGGAACTGTCAGTCAACTTTGACCGCAAAATAAACTGAGAAATTACTTAAATGAGAGCAATAAGTAGGTCTAGACGAGGTATTGCACATTTTTGAATGCTCTTTTAGAGAATTAACTACCTTTTTGGGGTTTAAAAAGTCTTCTGAGAATGAGAAATAAGAGTTTATTAACTCTCTTCCCTTTAAGAAGAGAGAAAACTGATTTGTAAATCTTAAATAGCTGATAATTTCGCTTAGAAATAAACGATAATATTAACTTGGCTTAGTAAACAATTACAGAAAATATAAATCAGCTTTTAGTTATAAAGTAAAGCTTAATAAAATTTATAAAATTAGAAAACGAAATTAATTCCTTACTTGATTAAATATTTATAACTCATTAAATTGTTGGATGCTAATTGCAAACTGAATTTAATTATATATAATTTAAAGTGCTTTTAAATAGGACAACCTTTGCTAGTCAATTGCTTTGAGTCAATTGATTTATCGAGAGATAAAATAACTCACATAGAGTTATACTTATCAGATCAAAAGGTTTCTAAGTAGATCACGGTTCTTGAATGTTGATAATAATTTATAAACATTAATATTTATCTATATAGCTCGTATACTACAAGACTTTTAGAAACGAAGACCTGCATACCCTAACTTTGTGAGAATTGAGTTGCAGAAATATATTTTCAATTATTTTTCGCGATTTCTAGAAAGTCAAGGGAAGAGGAAAACCAAATTAGCCAGACAGATAGAGAGATTTAATATTTGATAATCTTATATCAACATTTTCTTATAGATTTTTAGCTCCCTATGGAGATCAAACACCTGCTGCATGCATACCCTTCGTGCTTAGTGCAACCACAGTCCGATTACCGAGTTCAAAGTGAGGGGGCAGCGAACGCCCCTGACTGACAAGTGCACGGCAAACACAATACACAGAGGCGGGTGCATCGAGGGGGCTGCTGCAACTGAGACAATTATAAACACAAACACAACACAACACGAGTGCGGCCACAAGGGGGTGAGCACAAAACGTTGCATGACACGCCAGCAGCAGCAGCAACAAACAATCGACAGCAATTGTGGCATGTGATTTGCAAGTTTTCTATTTTGACGTTCGAGGGACTGACTGCTACCGGGGGAGATCTGAGCCGGGTTGAGTCGAGTTGGGATTGTCATGCATCGATTTACATATTACTGAAATCCGTATAAAAGGCAACAAAAGCTAAGCTTAAGCCGCTCCGCCGGACGTCATTCAGCGTCTCTGCCGCCGTCGTCTTCATTTGAATCAATTAAACCAGTTTGGGCCTACGATTGCGACTGTGGGTATATCTACGTGTATTGGGTGTGTTTGTGAGTCAACCCGTACTCATTAGGTATTCATCTGCCTCTGCTGATGCTGCACTTGATTGATCATTCGCCGAGCCGAGCCGAGCCAAGCCAAGCTGGGCCGCGCCTAAAGTTGGGAAAAATTCCATGAATTCGATTATACAAAGTCAAATTCTCGTAGACATTACTGGATGGATGGACAACCCTACCCCAACCACCATTTTCAGAGCATTAAAAACCAACATCAAAGGTGCGAAAGACCGCGAGGGAAAACCAGTCCTAAACACATGCACATCTCTCCCCCGAAATAGGTGTTTCTGTGTATCGGCTTTTCAGTTTTCATTTTCCATCCGATCAAAGAATGCAAGTTTTTGTTTCCAAATCCCAAATCCCTCCGGCCATCGTGTTAATTTTGTTGGCCGAAACAGGTTTTGGAGATTTTCAGAACTCCTCCGCCATCGTCTAGAGTCTAGACACTGGAGACCACTGGTATTTATAATGTTTTAACGCTTAGTTAGGAAACAAACAGAAGACGGGGTGGAATAGAAAAAAACAAACGTTAAGTTTAAGCTGGATTTGGAATTTTTATGGTATGTTTCCATTGTCTATGTTCTAAGACACCTCTTCTGTTTTGTTTGTTACCCAACCAACCAACAAAGAGTCGGACTTCATCGATTCCATTTTTTATTAGCATCGAACATCGCGCATCGCGTCGGGACAATCAATTTTCCAGCACTCGCAGTCATTAAAGAACTAAACTAATAGCCCCCTCATATATCATACCGTGATCATATATCAGAAAGAAAGAAACTCCAGCGACCAAGCCCCAAGAATTCTCTGATTTATGCGCAATTTCATATGCCGCTGCATATTAAATGAGTAATAACTGAAAAGCAACACTGAAACAGAAACAGAAACAGAAACAGAAACAGAAACAGATATCCCGCACCGAAGTGGGATTATTTTCCTCTATGCTAATATTTTGTAATATCAGACTTAGTACAGCTTTTTTCCTGCATTCAAGCGGGCCTGTGTTTGCGCAACAATAACTAGGAAATTACCAGAACAGAACAAAACACAAATTGCGAAATGTGCAGAGGCAGATATGTAGATACAAATATAGATACATAGATAGATAGACTGGCAGTCAACAACTGTGTTCCATATACAGATCAGGCGTGGGTTTTATCCATCAAATGTGCAGAGCTGTAGATACTTTTGATGTCAAATTAATGTTTTAAGTAGTTGTATTTAAAAACAATAGTAATTTAAGAATTTCAAAGGAATTAGAAGAGCATAATGTAATTTATAATATATGGCAGTTAAGAAAACTATATCTTTATCAACTCCTACTCCCAGAAATAGCTTATCCCTTTTTTATTAGCTTAAAACAAGCTACACCCCCCAGTAATCCCCGCCAATGATCACCAAGTCCAAGCTTACATTTCCAGATGGGAATCCAGATACCAAGCCAAGTGCAAGTGGGTGGCGCCCATTGAGAGAACTCCAGCGACAAGAACCAGAAAGAACTGGATCAACCAGATGACAACTAACAACACAATGGAAATACTAAGGCAATATGCAGTAATAAGCAATAAATGAAAATAAAGGTCAAGTTTAAGTGACGGCGCGATGACGAGACATACAGAAAAAAAAAAAGAAAACAGAAACATTTAGCAACGCAAAAAATACAAAACAAGAAACGACAGAATCTACAGATGTAAAAAAAAAAATAAACGAATAAAAAATATACAGTGTGGGCTGTGTGGAAGTCGTCGAATAACACGAAGGGGAGCCCACTGTGGAGGCGTTCCTATGAATGAATGAATATCTTATGAAATGCTGGAACTATGTAAATGGAAGGAAATTACAATTGAGGGGAAAAATTACTCAAGAAAACAACAAGACAAATGAATGGAATGGGTTAAGATTTCTTAAGGGATAAGAAATCATAATGAATATATAGACAACGTAAGATAAAACCATGATCAGTTGTAGAAAATAAGAAAATAAATAATATATAAACAGCACCAAAAACTCCAACTAGAATCTCATAAATAAAATACACATTTTTGGGGGGGAAAAAACAAAAGGGGTAAGCCATGCTTAACCTCCACCCACATCAATATTTATTATAATAATTACCATGCCAACCCCCTGGCCCAAACATTGCCCCCCCTTCAAGCCCATCTCTCGCCCTCCCCGATCCATTGTAATTTCATTCATTAATTTGTGCCGTTGACTGACTCCATCGTCTTGGAGGGGTTAAGATTCAGCGAACCTCGACCACCAAAGAGCAAGTGCCAATTAAAACTGTGTGCGACAGGGGGGCGGGCAGAGGGCGTGGCCGTCGTGGGGGTGTTAATTAAAATTGAAATCAATTGTTCTTCCGAACAGCTCACCCTCGCCCGCTTCAGGCTTCACCGAGCAGCTACTGTTGCCCCTTGGACCGGACGAAGCATTTGATTCTTTTATAACTCTCAAGATTTGGGTTTTATGGTCCACTTGAGATGCCAAAAATAGCAGCGAAGACAACACATCATTTAAAGCGTGATTGAGTTTCGCACGAAGACTCAAATTGTCGGGGGGCTTATGCGAAAATGTCGCTAAAAATAAATGATAACTATCGCCGGAGCTCTAATTGCCTTGGACAACTGACAAGGGATCTAACCGAAATCCAATTAAATGCTAGGACACGACGCCACGTTCCGAGTGATAGCTTTTCCCTCTCAGCCACGACGATGAATATATTTTTATCAGCTATCATATGTTAAGTGCGTGATCTGATATAAGCTCACGAGCTCCAGGGGCGTCACTAAGAGGGGATAGGGGGAGTTCTAAGCAAGAGATAACCTAGACAATTCTCAGGGAGAAAATAAGGTGAGCTGCCTAAAGTAATCTTTGTATTATGAAGTTAGGTATTATCGAGATTAATAAAAAAGTTACCTAAATAAAGTAAATATTATTAAACAACCAAGTTTAAATATTTAAGAAAATAATAAATAATAATTAATAAATGTCGTCTTTGCAAATACTTTTAGATTAATTTGCAACCCCCTTGAATTGTCGCACACGGGGCAGTACCTTTATCAGGCTTTAGATAGCGACAATTTCATAGTTTGTTCGGTAATTACACTTTCAAGTCTTTAAATACATTTCCAGTAATTGTTTAAGCAATTTCATTTAATGCCCGTCAAGCTTGCCCACTTGTATTGTTTTAGTTATTGCGCAATTCCCGAAGAGCTCGTCCGTTCGCCATCTCCCTTGTCTTTGACGTGCTGTAATACATTCTAATATATTCGGACATTATTTATTTTGTTTTATTTTTATTTGTGTGATCATTGTATATATTTGTATATTGTATATTTTTTTTGTTACTCGTTTGCCATTTGGCATCCCATTTACTTTTAAGTTCAGGTTTTCTATATACCCTTTTTTTGTGAGAAAACGAAATGCGTCACTTGTTAATAGAAAGGTTTTGAGCAAAAAACACTCAGCAGCAGCTAAGAGAGTTATATATTTGTATTTTTCATTATTTATATATTTTTCTTATTTAAATCAGCAGCAAATTGGCTTTTTGCCATTGTTATATATTGTACTTTTCAGCTAATAAAATAAGTGGCTTGAAAATCAAATTCAAAATGGCCACTAGAAAAAGGCAAATTAAAAATTCAATGCACATCAAAACAAATTGAGGCCTTTGGCCGGCTCAAACGGCAGCAGACAGCCAACAATTGAAAAACCTTCATGAAAAATTAGCCACGATGAGTTTTTGTTGCCGGCCCGCCGCACGAACTAACCAAGAAAAGAAAAAAACAAACTCTATTGTTGTTTCATTCATATAAGCCCAAATTTTGGACTGCCAGAGTTTTGTTTTCCTTTGGCGGCAGCCAAAAATCAATTGACAGAGTCACGTAATCAGCGCAATCATGGCTAAAAGTCACTTTGCGGCTTCTTCGTTTTGCGTCCCGTCTTAAATCAATCAAAATGTCGCACCCTGGAAGGTGAGTTTCGAATAAAACAGGTTAGCAAGTGCCTGCTCAAATTATGTTTGGCGAGATGCAAAAATGTTTGCTGAACAAAAGGCTTGAAGTTAGCCGGCGGGACCTTGAGCCCATTAGTAGATATTTTAAAGCTTGTATCAATTTGAACTTTCTCATCATTTCCAGAGTTGCTGAAACTACGTTAAGCTACCGCTAATTGACTCAAAGTGAAAAAAAAACGATATCGGAAACGTTTCTCCCTTTTTTGGTTTTTAGTTTTTAGGTTTAAATTGTATGGAATTTATTAGCCAACTTGATTTATTTCAGTTGGCACTGGAAATTTTTCCGGCCATCATACAAAACCAAACAAATTGCGGCGCATAAATTACGTTTAAAAATGTGCAAAAAAAAAAAGATTGACAGACATAGTCAAGGCCTCGCCTTGCTAACCCACAAAAACATAAAGTAAAAAATAAACAGAACACCCGCAAAGACCGATCACAAAACAAAAAAAAAACAACTAAACATTCCTCTAAACAAATAATAAAAAATAATAATAAAATCTTAGCCAAACAAAACCTCGCGCACAAAACAATCAGCAAATTGTTATGTCTTCATTTTTATTGTTTACTCACTGCCAGTATTAGTAAAAAACGAGCGGCTTAAAGGGGCTGAGATTTATATTGGGACTACAAATATCTCAGGCATTTCACGGAAATCTCAAACACCTCACTTAACGCAATCGCCTTCCATAATTTTCCACTTGATTTTACCCGTTTTTCACTCCGCGTTTTTCCTTTTTCAATTAGAGCAACATCAAACGGCAATTGCCACATTAAAGCTCGATTAAAGTTATAGAAGAAATTCCCTAGATAAAGCAGTGTCTTTAACCTTTCCGTCGACGGGAAATTTGTGTAAAACTAGTCTGCTGCTGCTGTTGCTGCAGCAGATCTTGCAGCAAGGCAATAACATTTTTGTATCACATGGCAAGGCGTTTTCAGGTTCAAGCCACTTTTGTGGTCAACAACATTTCACTGCAGCAGCACTGCGGCAACAACTTCTGCGGCACAAACAGCACTTCCGATAACTATATATACGTATATATAGCTTGTGGCTATGAATGAAATGAGTCCGAGAGTCTGAGTCACAGCTGAAACTTGACTTGACTTTTCCACAAATGAGTTCATAACGCTCAGCCGTTCGAAAGAAACAACGCAAGAGCGGAGAAAAACTTTCATAATTACAAACAAGGTGATCTCCTGGCCATACACTGAGGAATATTGATTATTACATTGACTTTACACTAGAATGGATATATAAAATGTTAATTTAAATAACAAATTAAAAGAAAGATATACCTCAAGAATTATAAACTAGCTTTACCTCATGTTCCTCTGTAAGATATTATTATATTTTAATAAAAGAAAATCCCTATATTTCTTCCTGTGTGCCGGCTGTTGTGTGGCGCAAATGTGCGAAGAGTGGCTGGCTGACTCTGGCTTGCTCCGGTAGCTGATTATTTAATCGAAATGATTATGTTTTGGCGTTGCCCATTAAATGTAATCATGCAGCTAAGTGCAACAACACGCCGGCAGCATCCACATCCACATCCACATCTCTCCTGCCTTGTCTTGGGTTGTCTTGTCTTCTCCGATCCGATCCGATCCGATCCTAACTCTGATTGTTTATAATTAGCCGTGGCAGGCAGGAAGTATCACAAGCCGTAGTCATAGTGCACAAAGCCACCAATTTGCGTTGTAAAGTGAAATAAAGCAATCAAATGCTCAAATTGTTTGGGAGCCAGCAGCTCTAGTTCCGAGCTTAAAGAAATCACCAAAAAAAACAAGTAGAGGGTAGGAAAAAAATTACACCCAGAGCAGAGAAAATCAAACAATGACAAATTGCTGGGAATGGTTTTTCTTTTCCACAATTTTCCCTATAATGGTGGGTATGCAGAGAATAATTGTGCGTAATAAAGCAGGCAACCGCTTCCTCTTTGCAGTGAAAACTGAAAACTAAAAACCAAAGAAAAGACCACTAAAAAGTGCTCAGCAAAATTAGAAAATTAAAAAGTCTACTATTTGCCTGTACTTTATCTTTATTCAGCTTTATCTGAACAGAGTTTGGGCTGCATCTTATCAGCACGTGCATTTGAATGTGAGTATTATAAAAGTGTTTTTTATATTATTCAAACAACTTCCACTGAAGCCTATACTCGGTGTATTTATTCAGCTATATATAGTTTCTAGTTTAGACGCAAGCAAGTATTTTTTATAATAGTAATCCAATGGCTTTATCATTTAATTATCTTAATAAATACTTTGTACGCATTTTAGTGCTACAATCATGCCGGGGTTTAATTTCGCTAATGTCTAGATATGTTTTTGCGATAAACCCAACTACAGACTGCAATATTCAATATTTTACTTCTTGACTGCTGCTTTCCCCGCAAATCTTATCTCGGCTTATCACTTAAGCCCCAGACGCGCACATCCGTTCTGATAATACTCCCGCCAGATGAATAATCACCAACGAAAATAGTTTCGATACTCATTTGCCTCTAGAGATCTCTCGAGGAGGGATTGGCTCGACCTTTGGTGAATATTTACCCATAGTAATTCTATCAGTCAGAGCTACCCAGAGCGTGCCATTTGGGTTTTGGATAGAAGCCCAAATCAAAAACCTATCTAAGCCAGCTGTACGCTCCGTAGTGCAAATATTTTGAACACAGCTATCTACCTCTAGGGCAGAGCTTGGCTTTAAGCGCAGCTGGCAGCTGCTAAGTCGGATAGAAACTCTGCTGTGCCATGTGTTTTTGGCCGGCGGCAGCAAGTTGGGTTCTCGAAATGTCAGTTGGATTTGTCACAACTTAATTGCCTTAAACGCTTTGACACTGTTCTAAAAGCCCCTCGTCAGGGGGAAAATCAATCGAGGGGCTTTGAAAATGCAATTAAATATTTATGGGTTAAAGCTACGCGTTGTTGGCCGGCGGAATTTCAGCTTATAACAAATTAATTAAGTCGCACGCAAGGTATTTTACAAATCATACTTAATAAGGTCAAATTGGCAATTTAACAGCAACAACAACAGCGAGAAGAAACCGAAAAAAAAAACAAACAGACAAAATAAATACGTGGAAAAAACAAAAACCAGCACTTCCAAACGAGTTGAGTTATAAAAAACGTATTTTGTTGTTAATCTTTTATCGGGCTTTATGCAAATCGAGAGCTAAAAAGTTGCCTCAGCCGGACAAAGAGATCGAAGCCAGTTAAATAACAAATTGATAAATATTAATAAGGCCACAGGGTCTGAGGCGGTGTGAGTGTGTGTGTGTGTGTGCGTGCAATGCATTTACGCTCCGCTGGCTATCTGCGTATCTAGCAGATACAAAATGTCATCGCTGCCAGTTACAGTTAGCCAGGCAGCCAGCTAGCTCGGCTACTTGGCCAATTGAGCGGTCTTTTGAATGCGCGGCACAGCGCATAGCGGAATGTACATATGTATCTGCCAGATGCAAATTGCAATCGAGTGTAAACAAAACAAAGGCGCAAGAAACACGCGTGCGCTCGTAACTCGAGATACAATCGCCGTCGCAGCTTTTTGTTTTTGCAGAGTCAGATCCAGATACATGTGTATCTGCGAGATTGCGGCAATCTAATATTTATTAAGACGGCGTGTGACTTATGCACGATGCCTTGACATTACCCGCTGGCTGCAGTCGTTTTCCCTATCTGATGACTCAAATTGGGTCACCAGATAGCACTCAGACATTTCTGTATTTCCTTACTGCAAGGCACCTTGTAAATAAGTAGATAAGCAGGTAAGGTATTAAAATTGACATTATTACATTGTTTTGCTTATGATTCACTGGGCTACTTGAATCAAATTTACAATAAAGTGCCTCTGCTACTTGGTCGAAAGCGATGAGTAACCCACAAGACCTTTCTGATAAAAGAGCTCTACTTGCGGCTAAATCCTAGGCCCACTTTGGAGAAACCCAAAAGTTATCAGCATATAAAGGAGCCATAAAAATACTGTCTAATTTCCAGGGTAATCAGTAAACTAATATAAAACATATCCGAGAAATGGAATTCGTCACGAGCCTCAGAGTAAACAAAAACCTATCAGCGGAAAAACAAAAATCCGCAAAGGAAAGAATCTTTTAAGTGAATATTTATCCTGTTTTACAACTGATAAAAAAATCGGGTCAGTAAATTATTTTTGGCTTCAGGTTCTTAAATGAAAAACCCTCAGGCAGATAAAGGTATATTCAAAGACCTTGGAAGTATTCAAAAACTTCTCAATAGATAAGAAAAAATAACTTTCCTTGAAATGAAATTCCTAAACTACTACTTGGTCAGGAATTTCTGGCCCGATTTTAGTTATGGGGGAAAGCCAAAGACTTTACCTTCGCATCGGGGCTTTCCACTCCAATAACTTTGGCCAATGGCTTGCGCCCCCCGGAGCCAATTTCAATTCCATTGCGATCCGCCCAGAAGGCAATTCACAATTAGCAGTAACCCCAATGCCTCGACATGTCTCCTCCACTCGTGTCACTACTCCGCCAGCGGACTCACGGGCAACCTTGGGCCGCTTCAAGTCCAAATGGGCATGCGGCATGTGCATATATACCGCTTACTGGCCTGGCTGGATAAGTGTATGCCGCCGATCAACGATCGCCGATCGACGGTTAAGCTTTTTGTAAGCGACACATAAACCATAATTAAAAGCGAAAAACTGTTGCCCCCAAATCGAAGCGGCCGAAAAAAATAAAAACAAAAACCAGTAAACAAAACCAAAAATGCGCGCGCGTTTGCGCACTGCGCACCTGTTTTTTTTTTTTTTCTACCCCCCCTGGAGCCACCGCCACCCTCACCTGGAGTTGGTGGCCAGTTTCATGAAACAATTACGAATGCGAGTGCAAAACAAAAAAAGCAAACGAAAAGCTGGCTGAGGCTGAGACTGAGCGCCAAGTTGGTCGAAGTTGTTGGCCAAGTTAAGGCGATTGGGCGACTACTACTCGAGGGGTCCGAGCGTCCGCTCAACTTATTGCAACGTTCGGCGCTCTTGTTGTTGTTGTTTTTATTGGGGCATAAACACGGCATAGCCGCTGCACAGTGGAAAAAGTAGAGAAGGCAAACATTTTATATTAAAATTAAATAAATGTCTTAGAAATTGTATCCAAATTATTTAAGCAGCCTTACTTTAAGGTAGAAAAAAAGCATGTTTCAATTTTAGAATAACAAGTTTTCCTGTGCATTTTAGCTTGGGTTTACAACAAATCTATTATCTTTCAAGGTAAACTTGTGTGTTTTTCCTTAGCCATTTGCATGGCTTTTTCTTGGTGGTGGAATAATGGGTATTGTTGAGACTTTTTCGGCCCACAGTGCTCGACAACTGGCCCGGTTTGCCTACGAATGGTGTAGCCTCTCCTTGTCACCCCACCCGGTTGGCCGGCCATACAACCATCCCACCATCACAATTCCGATCACCTCCCATTTTCATCCTTTTCCTTCACTTCTGTTGATCGCTTCGATTGCTGCTCGATCGCTCGCCTTTTTAGCTTTGGCGTAAAATTGCAGAGCGATCGGCGGCGTTGTTGTTTTTGTTTTTTTGTTTTTGTGCCATTAAGGCAACAACAGCTATGACTACGGCTACACACATACAGGCGGAGAGTCCACTGAGAAACCTGTAGAATTTACAATTACAACAAAATGGCAATAACAACAACAACAACAGCAATGGAGCGTCAACAATCTGCGTCAATGCTTTTTCAACTTTTCTACACCCTTTCAAGGGGTATATTTTAATTAGGGAATCTAAGAAGTTAATAAACTCATGAGTTATCTTATCTTTTTAAGAGCAGTTACTATTTAGAGGATAGAGGATAAGTAGACTCCTGCTTTGATTATATTTATGTACATATGTAAATGTATCTTGTAAGTCCTGGAAGAATTAATATTGTTAGAAGAAAAATCGATGTGAATATGAATATATCTTAAATTCCTATGGTTTTAAGGGTATTCAGAGAATCTGTTTCTTTGGCAACTATGTCTTTTTTTTTTTTTTTTTTTGTACTTTGTTGTTTTACTGGGCGCATTTGCAATTGAAGCGTGGCTCACACAGATACACTCACACACTCACTGGCAAAGCTAACCCACTTGATACTGCCATCCCGCTCCCACCTGTACCCGTTGTCTGAACGTGTTTTTTATATAACTTTTTTATGCGCATAGTTTTGTTTTGTTGCTGCTATTTTTTGGCCGTTCATAAAACTTGTTGTTTGTCGATTTCTGCATATTTTGTCGGTGGGAATATTTGGCATTTTGTTTTCTTCATGTTTCGGAATTTTGTCTATAGCGATAACTAGATGCAAGATAGGAGTGAATAAATGCAGTTGGCTCTGAGTCATAGCCTTTATTTGGGATTGGTATTGGCCAATACAAGGGGGAGCATTGGATTTTCCGGAAAACTACAGACAAAAATGGGAAACAAATTTTTGCCATGCCATTTCATTTAATAGATATAAATCATTTTCGAATCTGTTATCTCATTCAATTTGGAGTCGAAATGGAGCCACGCTGGACGCGCAATCCACTCCACTCCAACCCAATACCCAATCCCACTCAACAACTGCGATCTCCACTCAACTCTCATGACTTCATTTGGTCTTGTGCAATTTACTGATTATCTCATAATCATCTTCTCGTGTGCTTCAATTTGTCTTCGAGAGACTTTTCCTCGGCGGGCTTAATGATGCCTGGAAATTAACCATGGGGATTACATAAAACATAAAACAAGGGGAGATAAAACAAGAGCCAAAGCAGGCAACAAATTTGATTTTATTAAGTTGCGCTTGCATTTCAATTTTGGCATTTACAACATTTTTTTTTGTCGTGTGTGTGTGTGCTGTTTTCGTGTTGATTTATGCCGATTTTGGCGAGCCGCGTTTCAGGGAAACAGTGAAAGTTGAGCAAGTTCAAAATAACAGCCAAAGGTTGTGTCAATGAACTGGACTCGGTCCGGCGGTGGTACGAATTCCCAAATTTGGCTAAGGTATTTGCCTAATCTCTTCACAACAATCAATAGGCTGGCTTATCGATTCGGCCCTCACGTGCTCCTCAAGATCATCAAGATGTTCCAAATAAAGGCAATAACAAAATCTTTAAAATACTGTTGTTATTTGGTTGGAAACATTTGAATTTTGGATTACCCCATTTCTATCAACTCTATGGTTACTTGAACCAAGCTAATATGTTGCACTTTATTAAAACACGAGAAGGGCTTC
>JAEIIL010014763.1:0-13805 GCA_018905715.1 Drosophila lini | reverse complement strand
TTTACTGCGTTGCAAACTTCTGACTGAAATTATAATACCCTGCAAGGGTATAAAAATAAGTTTCAAGCTTGTGACACTTAAAATAAGTAAATAAATAAATTCATAAATAAATCAAAAAATATTATATCAATAACAATATCTAGCTTATTAGTTTCCTATCGAAAAAATACTTATCGGTACACTAACGATATATATCAATGCTTTCAACTCAATTAAAATAAAGTGTATATTTTTAAGGCTTTGAAACTTTTGTTGAGAAACTTTTTCTTACAACTTATATATTTCGAATAAATATAAATTTAAAAAATATATATAGACTACCTATTTATTATAAGGTGTAAAAATCGATAAATAGTTAACTCAAACGATTAAGATAAACGATAACCCCTTTACACTCTCCAGAGTATTCAAAAAGTATAGACAAGCGTTTGAACGGAATAGATAATGCAGAGCAAACGCTGGCAACTTTACGATAGCGTTAAATTAGACATCAGCTTGGCAAAGTACACACACACACACACACCCAAAAACACACACTCAGTGGCACACACACTACACACAGCACTGGCAATCGCTCACACAAACAACAACATTGATGGCCCGTCGAGTTGCCAGATGGCAAAGTCGCAGCCATAGCCGATGGCCCTTGCTTATCAAAGAGGTAAAAGTGCACTGCGATTTAAAGATATAGAATAAAGAAGAAAAGAATTAAGTACACTGATATAAAAACATATAGAATAAAGCAGCTTTAGCTAACTTATCCTGAACAGTAAAAATAGACAATTGAAACTGATTCTTTACTATAAATAAAATATGAATAATATTTACCATCATATAAATTATTTCTTATATGTTTACTTGCTAAAATTAAATACTAAGAAAAAGGGTAATAATACCCTCATTTTCTCTCAGTGCTTTTTGGCAGGCATATCAGCAGAAACAACAAGCTAGCTCCCTGACGCTATCGCTTTAACTATCGCTATCGCCGCGCGCTTCATGTTGTTCAACGCCTTGCAGCTTTGCTGCAGTCGACAACATTGCAGCTATCTTACACACGGTGGGCGTGGCCCCGCCCCCTTGCTATGGGTTGTATGGTTGGAGGCAGACCCTGCGCCGCACAGTGGGCGTCACGCGTCTAGCCAGCACGCCCACGGTGCTCGTTTACATGACGCAATTGCCTGGCATTCATAAGCCATTATCAGCGCCAAGTCATCGGCAAGTCTTAGAGCAAACAATGCAGCTGCCATCCATCAACCGGGCTCTGGTTATGGCCACAGCTCCTACTGCTCTTACTGCTCCTCCTGCTCCTGCACTGCAGCGCATATATGGCCTTATCATTTCCAGGACGACACAGATCTGCCTCCATGTCTCTTTGGCCCGCCCAAGATGTTTGACTTGCGGCGGTTTATGGCTTTCATATATATAAACATATATATATATAGAACGAGTGCCGGGCCCACGCACTGGGTTGCAACAATTTCGAAATAGGACAGAGTTGAAACAAGAACATAAGGTTTAAAAGTGTTTTTAAATAGGCTAAGGAAATACTCTAAAAAAATTGAGTATATTTATTTGTGAATTTTAGAAAAGTTTTAGATATATTTTTAGGTTTCTAAAGGATATTTTAGAAGTCTTAGAAATACTCTATAAAATTTATCGGGCTGTAATATATTTATTTAAATAATGTATCACAAATTTTAGGTAATGTTTATATTATTAAAATATATTTAAAAAGCCATTTAATTACATTAACATTTCAGCTGTTTAAAAACAATTTTTTCAATGTTTGAAATGCTCTTTGGGAAGGCTACAAAGTATTCTATAAAATGTAATATATATTTTAATTATAATATAGGTTTGTAATATATTTATTCAAGTTAATTTATGACAAGTTTTTGATATACTTTAAGATATATAAAAGATATTAAAGAAGTCCTAGAATTCATATCAACCATTCAGCTATTTATAAACTATTTTTTCAATAAGTAACAGGGACAGGGAAACCCACCTAGACAACTTTAATCTCTTGTCAAGTCTCTCAAGCACCGTGACGAATCGCTAAATAAATATTGAAAGATTTTTCGTCCGCCAAACGGATAACAATAATCACACATTTGTTGGCCAGCCGATATTTGTCTTTGGCAAACGCAGTCACTTATCAAATATGCCGCTTCTGGGCTACTGTATAAATATATTTAGAAATAAACTTTGCCATGCGTCAAAGTCCCGTGAAATGTTCGGTGGAAATTCAAAATGAAATTCTGTGCCAACACAAAAAAAAATGGACCTAAAAAAGTGGCAACAGAAGCAGCATCAGCGAATAAAACTTTTGGCTGTTTTTATAAATGTTTATTTAGCGCAAAGCAGCAAAAGTACGAGCGATTTCATGGATAAAGGACGAGCCAGGGAGGACGAAAGGCAACTCTGCCAGAAAGGTGAATCAAGGAGGACCTTTTGTTGTTGCGCGGTATTTGTCTTAAACAAGGATATAAAGCAACAACTCTGGCGTTGAGTTTTCCTTTCGGCTGTCCTTTTTTTTTTTTGCTTTGTTGTTGCTTCTCTCTTTTTTCCCCTCGCTCTTTGTGCCTTCAACAATAATTTTGCTACTTAGACGGATTTTTCTATTTGTGTATCAACGTTTTATTTGCTGACAGGTGTAAAATTGCTTTAGCTCCCCGGACTTTAGTCCGAATTCGACATTTGGCAGGATTTTTCTTTGTCTTCTTTTATGGCTTTATTTCAGAGAGAGAGAGAGAGAGAGAGCAGGGGAGAGGGGTGAGTAGAGTGAGTAAAGGATAATTGCCAGGCGCCAG
Organism: Drosophila lini; assembly: GCA_018905715.1. Classification (NCBI taxonomy): domain Eukaryota; kingdom Metazoa; phylum Arthropoda; class Insecta; order Diptera; family Drosophilidae; genus Drosophila; species Drosophila lini. The sequence goes on along the minus strand of JAEIIL010014763.1, from coordinate 10,992 downwards.
GCAACAGAAGCGATTAGTTTAATAGTTGGCCATTAATGCTGCTGCCTTGGCAATCATTCGATTTGTATCTCATTGCCGCATTACGCATACGCCATGTTGTCCACATGACTGGCATTAATCAAAGCGAAAAGGGGAGTCCACGCCTCCTCCTCCTCCTCCTCCTCCTCCTTCTCCTCCTTTCCTACTCTTTCATTTTCTCCTATTTTCCATAATAAATATTGTCTGCTGCACTTTTCCGCGTGCCATACTCTGTGATGGGAAAAATATTTTACACATTTCTGGAGCGTCAGGGCCAGATGGAGAGCGCACATCTCTCCTTCAACCTCCTGGAGGCTCTCAGTTTTCTCCGTGTGTGTGTGTGTGTGTGCGAGTCCTTCAGTGCCAGCAATTTCCCCGTGTTTGCTTTTGGCATGCACGTGCAATTTTTTCCCATTTCCTTCGTCTATATCGAATATGTTTTGATAAATATGCACAACTTGAGTTTTTTTTTGAAGTACGACAAGGACTGGCTTCGCTCTCTCCATCTATCGATCCGGGGTCCTTGCTGTTTGCCCAATTTGATTGCTCAAAGTTTGGTTCTGGCCATGTGCAATTTCTTGTGAGGCTGTTGCCAACTTCTTGAGCTTGTAATGACCATATCAATAAATTGCTTAGAGCCAAGTTTGTTTGTTGAGGGTTTCGGTTTTCTTATTTTCTGGGAATTATTAAGATATCAAAATACTTTAAGGACTTCTAGGAGATCATGTTACGCTTCCAGGAAACGCTACACAATAATTAAAATGCCTTCAAACCATACAATGTCCTTCGATTTCAACCACTTAGGCAGTAATAAAACAGGCCCCTTGTAAATTATGAACCAATAAAAGAAGGGGCATAATAAAAATAAACCAAATTATAAGCTCAGCTTCAGCACAGCTCAAGGAGCCAAGCCAAGATGCAGCCAGCAGTTGAAGTAATTTTTGACTGAAATAATAAAATTAAATTAAATTCATTTCAGATTGCTGCCACACAGCCAAGGCAGCAGCAGCGGCGGCGGCAGCCTCGCGCCAGTGTTTATTTAAAAAAATGAATTACGTTTTAAAAGCATCATAATTCAACGAAAACATTGCCAAGCAGGCAGCCAACAAGCAGCAAGGAGCAGCAAAACGAGCTGGCAGGACGAGGCTCCGTGGCAAGGACTCGTCTTCGCCTCGCTGGAAATTCATTAAGCATGTTATAAATGCTTTAAATTTATAAGTAATTGTAAAGGTTTTATGCGGTTCGGAACGGTTTGAACGTGTTTATCATCCAGGCATTTCGCAGTAATTTATTTAAGAGCCAAATAAACCCGAGAGTCCATCTCCCTCGGCCCCACGGCAAACCGTTTATCGCAAATAATTGTTGGCAAATATTTGCTTAAGTAACCTCATTCGGGACACCAGAAATTCGAGTTGGTTTTGGTTAGTTTTTCTAATTGAAATCCCCAAACCCCCCAATCAAACTTCGTCATCAAAGCTAATGTGTTCGCTTATAGTGATTTGTTGGCTTTTCGTTTCGAAGGAAATGTTGTGTTCCTATAAAATAGTTGTGGCTCACATTAAGCATACGCCCCGAGGCCATTGCTTCACTCAATTTCAAATCAAAATATCAATATTTACTTGTCCAGTTTCAGGAAACACACACACACACACGCGTCGTCGTCGTCTGAGGCTGTGTGTAAGCTTATCTATTTGGATTTATTACAGCCGTTGTTGTTGGCTATCAAACTATTTGCTTATTTATTGGCATCGTATTGCCATTGTAAATAATACTTCTGATTTGCATATTGGACGGGGCATTTCATTAGGCAAAACTGCGTTCTTTGTGGAGGGGGGAAGATGGTCTGGAAAAATATTATAGTATATGCGTTGATAAATACCCTACCATAAATTCGAAATTATAAAAGATTCTTCGACTTGATTACCTTTTAATTCGACTATCAATTACCAACTCTTCGATAACTATCAATAATCATAAATCAGGAAATTAGAAATATTTCTGATTAAGAAATTCACTTAGCCAAGTTTCCCCCTCAATCATAAAAGTGCCTTGCCTGGAAGAGAGAGAGAGCATTTGATATATTCGCCTCTGAACTTTTGCCAAATTTATGTTGAAGTATTTCCTGAAGCATTCCAGAAATTAATGGCGTTACTTTTAAAACCTTTTATACACGTCAGCGGGAAACGAAGCCCACGCAAGGCAGAAACTCGTAAATTTGCGAGCTATAAAAATCAATATGTTAATGGCGAAAAGTTCGTGTGTGTGTGTGTGCTGGCCAACGAGACTGTTGAAATATAAATCCCATTGTCAACAATGGCCAGCAGCATTGACATGCGACGAAGGAGGACGGATGACAGCCGAACGGAGAACAGAGAACAGAGAACATCGGACCGGAGAAGGTCGAACATGTGGATGGATGGCAGATCGATGGATGGAGAAGCAGGAGCAGGACACGACCGCAGAGGCAGCTCTCAGTAAATACAATAAATACACATGCGGACAGATGGATTCACCAGCAGCTGGTGAGCACTGCGCAAAACCTCATTAAACTGTTAAATCTTTTGACAAGCCAACAATTAAGAGTGCGAGGAATGTGAGCATCAAGTGCTAGGGCTCCTCACCCCCCCGAAGGTGGGCAAAATATTGACCAAGCAAACAGCCAAGGCCGACGGAATCCTCTTTCAATCCGGAACCAAGCCAAGGACTGTCTGCTAAATTTATGCAAACTTATGCCGGGCGATTGTGACCCAGCTCGCACGGGACACGGGACACGAGACACGAGACACTCCACGGGGGGCGGGCGAACTTGGGGCATCAACTCAAATTGATTTATGGATATTTTTAGCCGCCGGAACGAGGCAGAGAGCGCGGCGAAAAGTTTAAATCGTGTTGCGTGCCAAACGCAAATATCAAAAATCGACATTCGACATTCGAAATTCGAGGCGTGGTCGCCCGAAACCGCTCGAAAATTATAGCTTTCAGTTTGCGCGCGAATTGTAATAAATTTAGAAAACTTATATACACATTCAACCCACTCCTAGGCCCTCTCTCTCTTGTGGCAACTCCTCACCGAAGTCGTCGTCGTTTTCATAAACTTTGCCGCGCAATTGCAGTTTAACGGACGTCCCTGCACAGCCCGCAGTCAAACGAGCCGCAGCAACTAGCAAAAGGTCGTTAACAGCTGGCACGGCTTAAGCCAACGGCCAACGGCTGCAATTTCGAGAATCCAGAGCAAAAGGCGAAAAAAAAATGGAAAAAATGGAAATGGAAGCCAAGGAGAGGTGCAAACAGGCGTGGCGCTTCAAGTGCCAAAGGATGTGGTGGCAGGAAGCTGCCTGCCCTGACCTCGACCATGGAATACACTGCCACGCCTCCCAACTGAGGCCCGAGACCAGCCCGGACCATCAGAAATATGCTAATGTTAATAAGATGCCTGCCAGAGAGGAGACTCTATGATAAAACAAGGATAAATAAGAGAAAAATAAGCAATTCTACAAGTAAATAAAATCGTATGTTTTTAAGGTTGTTTTTAGACTCCTAAAATTATAAATTTAAAATTGTTAAAATCCTTGTTTACCCGCCAGACACCATTCATTATCCTTTCATCGTTAATCCTAGGCATGCTTAGCGCCCAAGAACGATCAGGATCCGGCCACGCCCACTGCTCTCCTCAGTTGCATTCCCCGCAAACAACATAATAACACCTTGCGGCAAGGAAAAGCCGGACCAAGAACAAGCACCGCTCGACCGGGTTAAGTAACCAAGAGAACTTGGCACGCAATCCAAGGCAGGCTTAAAGGTTAAGCATTATAATTTGGTTTACCTTTTTCCACCGCTCGTCGTGGGTTGAAAATAGTTGCAAAAAAAAGAAAGAAAAACTTGGATAAATTGAATTAAATTGAAGGCGGCAGCCCGGTTCCTTTGGGGCATTTAAAGTGCCTACAATTTGGAGGAGCCTCTAATTTATGAGCTCCCCCCTTTCTGGGGGGGTTATTTATTGTAAACTGCTGTGCGAATTCCGAAACACAGAAACGATGTTAGATCGATATGGCCAATCGATGGCTACGGAATGGCTCGTATTTAATAATTCCAACATTTATTTGATGCCAACTTTGCTGTAATTGTAGCCAGCCCTAAGCCCGGGCAATGGCTCGGGATTTTCCTGGGGCAGGAGAGACGCTCTCGGGCGAAAAGGGGGCGTGTGGTGTGAGTTCCGCTTGGGGCATTGGCGTGCCAAACAAAAATATTTAACACTTGTGCCATAAACTATTGTCAGGCTCGGTTTCGGCGGTCGGGGTGCTCGGTTGGGGTTTTATTTTTTGTTTTTCTGGTTCACAAGGGGTTGGAAAAACCTCCGGCGTAATGTAGGTCGGGGTTGGCGCTTAAAAAATGTACACAATAGTGCACAAAATTAAACCAAATATAAAGATGATTATTTACAGCTTTTACGTGTGAGTTTACGCCTGAATTGTTTGCCATCGTGGCTTAAGTCAATGTTGTGTGTTTGCGGATTTTTCGCACTTTTTTTTTTTTGTATTTTGTGTTTAACAACTGCATTAAACTGTAATTATATATACCATTTTTTGTTCGTTGAAAAAGAAATCAGGAATCTGCACAAATTTGCATTGATTCACCGAAATATTCCCGAGAGAGGGGGTGCGGGGGGAGGGAATTAAAAGCGAGTGCCAGCGAATTGAAAATGCAAACTACTGAAATTAATTCATTTGCCATAAAATATTTTGCTTTTATTTATTCGCGCATTTCAGCAGTGTGAATGTGCGTATTTACAGGGCACAAATATTGGCACACATGCGATTTAATTTCACTACACACACACACACACACACAGAAAGGGACACATAGTGTTACATTGTCATGTAAAAAGGAATCAAAAGGGTGGCTTAAGCTGAGGTATTTTTGAAAACTCTCTGGAAATCCTTACAAACTGCAAATGATTTATTTACTTTGCTTTATGAAATTGTATTTTAAAAATATTTATATGAACCTAGGGGTAAACGGGGTATATTTTTAACGAAACTCGATCACCCTGTTCAAAGCTGATACATTTTTTATGGACTCTCCACCTTTGTGGCACTCAATCGCCGCGTGCAGAAACCATAAACGCAGCTGGAAAAAAATCTGTCTGTCTGTATGTTTGTAATTATTTTGTCATTCGGTAAATAAACCAAGGGGGAAGACTCTAAAAATTTAAGTTATTAACTTGAAAATACCTTAAAAAATTAAGTAAAAAATATGTTTCCTCTCCAATTAACCTTAATATTTGTAATCCATTTTTAACAAATATCCTTTGTGTTTACTAATAATTTCTTTGTGTTACATAGTCTTTGGTGAAGCCATAATACCCCCGGTGACAGTTGCCAATTGAGTACACAACAAATTTATCCGTCCATAAATATTTTTGCAGTTTTTTTTTAACGGCTGTTGTCGCTGTCAAATATGTTTGCAATTGTGTAAATCGTTGGCTGTGTTTGCCGAGCACAAAGGAAGAGCAAACAATTTTTAATGGCGGCGTGATAAGCTCATGGCAAACATAAAAGCTCGAAAACAACCAATAAGAAGTAGCGGAAAAATATGGAAAAAAAAAAGGAAGGAAAAACCTCTTACACAACTGCAGTCTGATGATAATTGTTTGCGGCTGTTTTGAGTGTTATAAAGTCAGGGACAAGGTGCTTAAGAAAAGCGGGAAATGACAAAAGTAGGGACTTTCCAGAAACTGATTTTTATAATTTATTTTTTGAATGATTAATTATATTATATAATTATTATACTATAATTAAGAACTACTAATTGATATATGAAAATAATATTTTTAATGTAATTTCATCTCTGTTTCCTTGTAGTAACCACTGTAAGCTAGAGAGAGAAAGGAAATAAAAAGGACAAATTACATAAAAAAGACTTTCCACCAGAAGCTGACCTTTATAGGGTAAGTTTCCAGTGACTTTTTAAGGGGAAAACATTATATATTAATTTTAAATAACTAATTAGTATGAGAATTTATTATTTTAAAATATATTTCCCTCGTAGCCTCCACTGTAAGTCATAGAGAGAGACCAAGGACCTTTCAAAAAAGACTTAAAAATTACAAATGACATAAAGAGGGACTTCCTATTAACTGATTTTTAAAGGACTAATTTTAAATTCATTTTTAAAGGAAGAAAATTATATATTAATTTTAATATATTAATTAGTGTGCGTATATATTTTTTTTTAAATAAATTTCATAGTCTGTTGTGTCATAGCCTCCACTGTAACCCAGAGGGGAGACACAAAAGGACCGCCCAAAAAGGACAATGAGTCGTGGGCGTTGAGATTTCACTGCAGTGGCCTCAAGCAGCTGCCAAGTGTGTGCCCCTTCCCACACCCACCCTTACTCTTTCACACACACACACACACACACACACACACACTACCATGGTACGCCCGTCTCTTTCTCATTCCGGACTTGTGTCTGGCAGGCGTGCTCATTACGTAATTAATTATACGCCATGTTGTGCAGCCTATGGCCAAAAAGTGGCAGTGCGACTAAAACCGCAAACATAATGAGATAATCTCTGTACAAATAGCGCATATGCAGGGCTCCGTCTCTGTCTGCAGGTCCTGTCCTGTCTCTTATCCTGACCCGGAAAGAGCGCTGCCGCACGGAGTGAACTTTTGGCTTTAATGGCACACTGTATGTGCTGTTTTTAATTAGCAGCGAGTGCGAAAAAAAGGCGCCGCAAGAACAAGGAGAGCAGAAGCAGGCCCACCAAGGAGCAAATGCAACACTTTATATGCATTTTTCTTTTAATTCCCATTTTTATATGCCACTGCGACGGCGATGAGTGCGAGGCCGGAAATTTAGGTTGGCATTTCTTGTGGCGCAAGGATGCGAGTCGTCTTTCTGTGTGTGTGTGTGTGTGTGTGTATATAGCTAGTAATTAGAGTGGAAAAAAACACGCAATTACCATTATGTGCGCCGAATTTCGTTTTACGATTCACAGTCTCAGAGCCCAGCCAACTGAAATAAAAGCGAAAACTGTAAAAAGGACAATAACAACACACAGGAGCTGTGGACTCAACAAAATCAACATTCTACAGTGTCTCTCTCTCTCGGCTGACCTCAATTTATTTTTAAATCCAAGTCGTTTAGCTTAAAACATGCGCCAGAGATTTCCTTTGCAGCTGCAACTGCAACTGCCACCGAAGGAATCTTTCACTTGCCATTTGCCTGGCTCTCTCTCTCACTCGGTGTGTCCTTGAGGCAGGGAAGCTGCTTTGAGGGGTCTCAGGGCGTGTCCTGGCACACTTGATACGACTTTAAGGCTGGCAAGGCGATTAAATGGCTGACACTGTGTCCGTAGGTGCGGAAAGTCCTCTGCCATTGATAGCCATCATTAGCCTTCAAGGAAGTTGGGCATAAAATAAATCTAGAAAATAACAAAAATTAGGAAATTAATTACTTAAGAAGCCACAAGATTATAGATTTTAGATCATCCTTTTCTAGGCCACAGAATTTTGTTTACATATATTCAACAATTGTCTTTCCTCTTGATAAATTCTTTGAAGGGAAAAACTTATCTCTCTTTTATTTTTTTATAAATTAAATTCCAACAATATTATCTCAGAAATGGCATTTCTGATTAGCAAACAAAGCACTCTCCTCCGTGCTGCATCTTGGTAGCCAGTTGTTGCGATTCAATTTACATGTCCATCACTCCAAGTCCTGTCTCAGCCAAGTCAAGTGGCCTTCCCCCCGCTCTCTCTCCCTCTTGGCTATTTCTTTATTTGCCAACATTTATCCATCACTTGTCTGCAGAGTCTCGCCCCGTCGTAGTTTATGGTTTGTTGATGGATTCCGGCGCTGCTCTCCGCCCGGCAATCGGATTGTCAAGACCCGGGGACTAGTGGCCATTCCGGGTTACAAATCCCGACGACTCTCGGGGGGCTCAAGGTCAAGCTGTGAGCGACATTTATGTGACTCGCGACCCCGTCCTCCTTCCTCCGGCTATACATATATGTATATAGTATTTTCATTTGGAACCGCATGCTTAACAATTCAGCACATGCTTTCCATGGGTTTTCTTGTGTTTTGGTTTTTGGCCATTTTTGGTTATACGCAAAGCGACTGGGTCCATAAAAGTGTCTCCATCTCTCTGGGTATCCATATCCCTTCTTCGGCCACCAGAAATCCACCGCAAACTATCTTCTTGTCGCATGCTGGGCAATAAAAGTGTCCCAACTGGCCGCAGACACGGGAGTCCATGTCCTAATGCCATAAAAAAGGGGGCCATGCCAGCCACAAGCATGGAAATCTATGCTGGGGATAAGGGAAGAGGTGATGCACGGAAAGAAAATTAATAAAAGCTTAGATTTTAGGGTAATTCTTGGATGATTAAGAAATTATTTGAGTCAGCCAATTCGTATTAAAACGTTTATTGGGAAAAATATTAATTAAAATCGATTTTAAAACACTTAAACAAAAAATTCAAGGTTTAAAGTAATTTTATTTGTATTATAAAAAGATTTTATGAAGGGTTTTTTATTTAAAATGTTGGTTCTATTTTCCAAATAACCCATAGAAACTTTTTCCCAGTGCTCTCCTTCTTTCCACACATGTAGCAGACACAGGCTTACAGGACACAGCTGCTCCTGGCCAGGCTTATGTACTTAGAAGAGCAAGACTGACAATTTCGGTTGGGCGAAGTGCTGCGCCTCCCTTCCCGTTGCAGCAAGACATTCGAGGAGTCCTAGGAAAGTTTCCTGAGGGGGGAAGAGCAACGCCAGGAATGCCCAAGTCCTTGCCTGCTTAGCGGTTGCGGCTTCTGCGGTTGCAACTCTAATATGTCAGCCGAAAAGTTCGCAGGAGTGATAGAACTGCTTCGAGGACATTAAAAGAGCAAAAAGCAGGGACTCGAGTTTTAAAGCAAGTTCCCAAATCAATCCAACACATTTCCATTTCGAAATAAGAAAAGGCAAAACCTTTTTTGCCGTAAGCAAATAGCCATTTTATGGCACAGTAATTATGCTAATTCCGCACAAAGTTGTGTCCGTTATGAGCACGAAATCGAAAAAGTTTCAATCAACCTGTAAAAGTTGCAGCCAGCTTTGGAGTTGCAACTTCCACAGAGGGGGGCCAGACTCTGCCACAACAGCCTCTAGCCACCAGCTGGGTGGCAATAAAACGCTTGAAATGTTTTTCAATATGCCGCAGCTTAACCCAAATCCCCGGCCTCTGAGACATCCACTTGACCCACTCGAGGCGAGGTGCCGGGGCTCATCTTCAGATTGATCCATTGATTGCGCGTAATTAATGATAATTTCTGCACCCTTCTTGGGAGACGTCAAAGCCACGGATCCAAGCACTTCATTACCCACACAAATTTAGTCGGGGGGGCCGCCATTATAATTGAGTGCAAAATTATGCATTGAAGCCGCACCGATATCATCGAGGGGCCATAAAATAACTAATAGCCTGCCCGCAGGCCCTGAACAGTTGGTAAGCCACGGCTTGGTACCAGGACGAGGGCGAGGACCAGTACCAGGACCTGGACCTTACCGGCCACATTATAAACAACACGGCCAGCCGGCGATAACATGGCCGCAACAACAGCGACAACGTTGGCCATAACAATGCCAATGCTGGCTAATAACCGACGGCGGCCATGTGCAAGTTTGCTGGTATTCGGAATCCTGGTTAATGCACACGGCGTCCGGCGGAGTGGTTCCAGAAACCGATTCGCCCAACACTTTCGGCCACCTTAATGTGACCCAGTTTGTAGGTGCTAAATGGACACGGTTTTTGGACTGTGTTTACGGGAGAGAAATTGATGGAGAAGGGGAAGGTAGCTGGGGCTTTTCTTAGCATTCCTTGAAAGGTATTTATGACAAGAAAGGAAACATTAAAAAATATTACAACTCTTTGTGGACATTTAAAATTTAGTGAAACTATTTTAAGACTTGATTTTATTAAACATAAAATAAGTTTGTATTTTAATACAAATTTTTAATAAATAAAAAAACATTATTAATGTGGCAGAGTTATTTTAAGGTTTTTGTAAGCATTCTTGGAAAGGCATTAACAAATATTACAACTCTTTGTGGACATTTCAAATGCCTTGAAAATATTTTAAGACTTGATTTAATGAAATATAAAATATTTTACATAAATTAATACACATTTTTAATAATTATAAAACAAGAATATTACAATTTCCTACCAACCGAAATCAATTGTTAGAACGTAGACCAAGTCTCTAGTAAATCCCCACAGCTGAACAAACTTTCTTTGGTTTTGCTGGGCAGAGATGACAATATTTTTCTGTGAATTTATGCTGCACACTTGCCGGGGGCCACACCTAGCCAAGGGTCTCTGTATATATACATTCTTGCTCCCCTGATCCTTTGTGGTCTGGCAATCATAATGCAATTCATTTGCCTAGCGCTCCTTGGGGCACCGTTTTTGGTAAACGGCAGAGATTAGGCGGCATTAATGTCGCAGGCAAAACAAACAGACCAGAGATGAAGAGGCAATAAAAAGCGGAGAGCCAAACACAAAAGCCACAAAGGAAGTTACGGGAATATAAAGACCCTGACTCTGGACATTGGGAGGAGAGTCGTGGTTGGGAATCAGTGGAGCAGACTGCAATAAATTTACAATTACGGCGGTCACTTGAAAATTATAAGCTTTGATTCAGATTCTGGGCATTCTTCTCTTCTCGGTTTATTTGCTGTTTAACTAAGCTTTTTGATTTACAGAGCAAACGCAGAGTTATATTTTAATTTTAAATGTTTATCAATTGAATTTATAGAATTAAATTTAATTGGTGTCAAAGGATATTCTTTGAAATTATTATTGAGCTTTGGAATAAATTCTTAACACAAATTTATTCACTAATTGGAAGAATAAAAGTGCCTTTAAGGGGGTCTTCTCATTGGGCAACTTTTTTTTTTCAATTTTTTTTTTTTGCATTT
>JAEIIL010014762.1:0-10754 GCA_018905715.1 Drosophila lini | reverse complement strand
GAAATTATCAGCCGCCAGCCGTAAGCTCAGCTTTCCGCCGCCAGTGTGCGCCAGGCCTAACTCGTTTTGCCATTTGCCGTATTGCGCATTCAATCGCTTGGGAGCAAAAAAAATATATATATACATATATATATATATATTCTTGGGTGTATGTAGTAACCACGTAACCACGTATCATAACAAGCAATGCTCCCCTCTATCTCTCTTTCTTCCCTCAAAATTCTCGAAAATGTTAACATTGTTCTTAGACCTAAGATCTTAGGATTTCACCTTGTTATCTCATAACAATTGCAGCCGTTGGAGCGGTTGCAAATGAAGAAATGGAACTGGAGAGGCTGGAAACTTACACAACTTACATAACACGATGATAGACACAGACATAGAGTACATTCATATTGATTCTGGACAGGATCGGTTCGGTTTTTAGGCTTATAAGTTACCCGGGGCAAGAGTGGCACACTCAACCCAGCTTATTGTATCGCCAGGGGGTCAGTGCAAAGGTAACATAACAAATAAGATGCCTTTTCATGAGAGTCTAGAGCTAGCTCTCTCGCAAATCCTTTGGCGTTATGCATCTTCTTCACTATATTTCCTTTGATCAGTGCCTCAGTGTAAAACATCTAATAATGTAGGATACATCAAGTAATGCGGTTTAATCGGGGGCTGGATACATCAGCATTGTCACAGATATATAAAGTATATGTGCTACATGCTCGGCATCTGGAGAGTAGAACCAAAGACATTAGAAATACTACTGGCTTCAGGTTGTTTTAAATTTAGTTTCAAAGCCAGTAAAAGAGCGCTCTAAAAACAGCCGCTCTTAACTTTGTGAGAGCGGTGATCAAAAAAGTAACCTCATGTTGCTAAACCAACATATGGCCCTTACTCATCTTAATAATTCTAATGTCTTTGGTATAACCCATAAAGCGCCAAAGAGATCGGCTTTCTCTCCCTTTCTCCTTCTCTCTCTCTCTCTCTCTCTATATGATAGATAGGTTATAGACATGGAACAACATTACTGGCACTGGCAAATGCTACAATTGAGAATGCATATGGCGCCGGGATCGAAAAGTATCCCCCAGCACCGCACACAAGTTTGCATATATATGTATACATATAGATCATCTTAGGAGCTAGTCTTACGAACTCGTTATCATTATCGTTATCCTGATCGAGCAGAGGGCAGGGGAATCGCAACTACACGGGTTTTCTGCCCACCCCCACCCCTGACTTCTGCTCGAAGATCTGGGAAATACTGAAGTGTGGCTTGACTTGTGTCTCTCGTTCAATACTGACGGGTTGCATGTGGAGCAGATCTGGGGCCACTGCCGTGTCCACATCCGCTGCCGTGTTCCGACGCCCTCACATGGTGTGCGTCCTGGCCACGGTGCCCCGTCGCAGGAGTCGGGACTAGCTGAAGATGCTGCGTCATAAGCTGACCAGCGTCGCCTTGCGCTGCGCCTCCAGGCGGATCTCCAGCGTGGCATATGGCGGTACGCTGATTACCAGCAGCACCACCAAGGCAATCACCTTCAGCGATTCGCACAGGAAGCCATGGCCAGCAAAGGTAAGGCCCAAACCCAGGAAGCGCAGCCCCAGGAGGGGAGCCGTAACCTCGGCCACATGGCCGGCATGGTTCAGGGTGACCAGCGATAGCAGCAGCGTCTCCCACATCCCATTGCAGGCGCCCCACGAGGCGGCAATAACGTAGAACAGGGCGCTGTCGTCGCTCGATGGCTTCCAGCTGGACAGGGCCAGCAGCAGGCAGGAGTGAAAGAAGAAGCCGGCCACTAAAAAGGGACGAAAGGATAAAGGTTGTAATGGTGTCGGACGCAGACATGGTCAGGGAATTTACTCACAAATCACCACGATCCGCTTGACGTGCCGGAGCAGCATGCTCAGCGTGCAGGAGACGATGAGCTGCATTAGACCCATGCCTATCAATGCTCCGGAAATCATGCCAATGCCCAGCGAGCAGGTGACAAAGGCCCGCAGGAAGTCGCCCAGCATGTAGGCCTGCTCGGTGCCCACAAAGTAGGCCAGGGGTCCGGCAAAGAGCAGGGTATCCGTGATGGTCACATCTCGCGAACTTCCGCCGCCGCCACCGCCTCCAGAGCCGGCTCTCTCCGGTCGCGATGAGCCCGTGGAGTGGACCTTGCCCACTCCGACCACCAGTGACAGGAGCAGGGATACCAGTGCCAAGAGCACATATAGCCAGAGCAGCGACTGGCCCGCCACCCGGGGCTCGCTCTCAATGAATCCCGCATAGATGGAGCTGGGCAGGGCTGTGCCATTGGCATAGTTCGTGGCCAGGAGGGACTGCACCCGCAGCGGGCACATGTCCGCGCCACAGATCCGCTCACCATGCTCATTCCGGTTGTAGAAATCCCTCAGCTGGGGCGGCCAGCTCTCGTTGCCATTGTCCACCAGTCCCGAGCAGTCGCCGTTCCAATTTCCCTCGCTGCAGGCGAGCAGCAGCGAGGCCAGCAGAGCGCCGGCAATGAGGCCCAGATCCTGGGAGGCTCGGAACCATCTGGCCAAACGCCGTACCTTCTGATCCCGGTTGCAGAACATCTTGTGCTCCTCGTGCAGCACATCCACCGCCGCCTGCGACTGCTGTGACTCGCAGGCGTGCTGTTGCGAGCAGCTCAGCTTGCCGCCATAGTGGACAATCAAGGCCGCCTTGGAGCAGGCGGCGCCGCTTAGGGTGAAGCCCAGCAGCAGGTAGGCTGGCAGCAGCGTGTAGATGGAGGCGTACAGATGCGATAGCAGGAACAAGGCCACTGCCAAGTAATTGGCCGCCAGCAATGGGGCATAGCCATAGCGTCGCATCAGGCGGATGCTGGGCAGGCTCATGCCGGCGGCCACCAGAAAGAGGATGGCCAGTAGCAGGGATCCCACATCCGGTCCAACGGGCAGCCATTGTTCGCGATGATGCCAGACGGCATTGGAGCCCTGCAGCGCCATCACCGGCAGCAGGACGGCGTTCATCAGGCCATGGGCCAGGCTCAGGCAGCTGAACTGGCGCCACACCTTCTGGCGCACATGGGCGGGCACCTTGTGCCGGCAGTTGCGGTTATTCAGTGTGATCAAACGCCGGATGGAGGTGGCCCCAATGCTGCTGTTAATGGACTCTCTACGCCGGGAGGCGGCCAGGGCGGCCTGCACCTGGTAGGAGGACACCGGGTTGATGCGATGCGAGCGCGTCGATATGGGCGAGGGCGAGTAGGTGGTCAGGCGCTGCAGGGAGAGATAGAAAGAGTGGATTAGGATGCAAAGGTCAAGCTGGAAGCTACTTGGAATCACTTGTTGCTGTGACGCACATCCTGCCATAATCGGATATTCGCTGAAAGGACATCTTCTCGGAATAGTTAACTCGAAAAGGCTGCCCTGGCTTCACGGAATAGCCAAGGATTATCAGCTAATGGTTCAGCCTTGAGCTACAATTTCAATTAAAATGCAAAAGCCAGAAGGACGACGGGGTGGCAGCCAGTTCCAACTTAATTACTTGTTGTGCAACCGAGAAGAATAATCCCCCCGTCCTCCACAAGATGGTCAAGATGAATAATCTATTTATAGAGGCGCCGCCGCCCCCACTCACCTCCATCATCTGCTCATCCCAGACATTCTGGTTTCCCCCGGAGCTGCGGGTACGGAGCACACGATGCCTGGTGGTCAGCGAGTGGCGATGCTGATGATGGTGCTGGTGGTGATGCGAATGCGGTGCATACTTCTTGCCCAGTCCCAGCATGGCGAAACCACTCAACGTAGTGGCTGTGGTGGCCACCAGAGGAGGAGCCGCCGCACCAGATGTCGGACCCTTGCCGGAGGAGCTGGTACCATTACCGCTGGGCAGTTCTCCATTTCCGGTGGCTGTTCCAGCACCAGAATTGATCAGCGATCCGCCGCCGATACCCAGGCCAGCCATTATGTAGGCATTATACGAGGATTGCTGGAGAGGGAGCAAGGGAAATCAGGGATTTACTTAACCAGAACTGTTGCTATAGTCTCACCTTGCGCTGCTGGGCAAAGGCGGAGAGACGCTCCCGCTCGCGACTCGTGTCCCGGGCCCGCTGCTCCAAAAGCAGCTCATACTCGCGCCGCTTCTCCCGCTTGCGCTCCGCCTCCTCCAGCTCGTGCAGATTCGGCAGGCTGCCCATTATCGCCGACCTATCGGATTTTGCGTCCACAGTGGATCTTACGACCGCGACTGCGACATCTCTGCTGCTTCGCTGCTGCTCCTGGCTCTGGAATACTCCACTGGCATCCCAATCCGTGGGCCTTCCTTGATGCGGATGCGGATGCGGATGTGTGTTGCGAGTGACTGTTGAATGTGAATCCGAATACGGATGGAGATGCTCAACTTATTGTCTGCGTCTGCGCTGCGTGGGCGGGTTCATGTTCATTGTCCGTCGCGGACATCCCTTACGTGGATGTGGAGGAGGCTAGTGAATAATCCAGTTCAACTGAGTGTGGAGGTGGAGAGTGCCTGTGGATGGAGCAGGAAATGAAGGGGATATTGAATGCAGAGCCACCTATCGGACAAGTTGTCAGTGCACCTGGATCGAAAGGAACTCTCGCACACACACACGCGCGCTTCCGCTTGCCCGTACATGTGCTGCATACTTATGTGGGCCATATACAAACATACAAACATACTTGCATATTTATAACAGTGCTAACAGTTGCGGTCGCACCAACAAGCCTGGCTACCATACAGTTCAACTATTTATTAGTTATATATCTCTCAAAACCACACAGCAAAACAACACACTCGGAAGATGCTATATCTAGTTGGGATTATAGTGCCAAGCGAATGTTTTTTTTATACATTTTTTTAAATTATTTAATTATTTATTATTTTTTTTAAATAATTGTTTTTTTTTTAATCAAATGGCTAAGCCGATTTAAATATAAATGCCACATAAATCCATAATTACATTAAGAAACTCAAGGCAATATGCCCTTGGAGTTAATTAAATGATGCCTGCCTAGGGAGAACATCCTTGACCAAGGCCAACGATGGCATATGCCCGTGGGTAGATCAATCTCAATCAAGCGTGTCGTGTCTCTGGCTGCAGTAATCAGGTTTCGTTAACTAACCAACGAGTGCTATTGGTGCGTCTGCCACTGTGCGTGGCCCCATCTATGCAGCTGTAGTAGTTGTCGTTGTACGTCCATGGCCGAAGGAATATAGCTAACACACACACAAACACACATGGACAAAATCATCAGGTGTGTCCATTTTGAGTTACCTACACATGTGCACGCACGCACGCAGGTGTGCCAGCTGAGGGCCCAGGCCCAGGGTCAGAAGAGGCTTTGGGAATGGAGGAGCCTTCTGGCCCCGGGGCGAGGTTGAATTGGATTGGATTCGAATGGCCATGGTAGATGGAAATGGGTGACAAGAGGCCCGAAGACAATGGGCACAACATTTTGCAGCTCATAATCAACTCATAAACAGACTTGCCACTACTCACCACCCCACACCCACTACCCACTCACACACACACACACACACACACGCACACAAAAACAAACTCCAGTTGAGGCGCAGTTGCGGGCACACGCCCCAAGGGGGCGACAAGCTCACCCCTCCGGTCAGCAGGACAGAGAGAGGGAAAGAGGGAGCGATGGGGACAGTTAGGCAGGACAGGGGAAGATAACAAATGCAAAAAGGCAAGATGAAAAATGAATATGAATATGAATATTTTAAAAACCAAACAAAGACACTGACTGGGACACACACAAACACAAACACTCCCCCACACATGGACTCACGTACGCATGTACGTGTACAGATGCAAATAACAGTACAAACCCCGTCAGAAGCGCTTTTTAGTTTGCCGTTAAATAAATTTTATTCTCTCCCAGCCAGGCTACTCGCAGGCATTATTCCGTCCGTCGCAAATTGTTTATAAGCTTTATAAGACCACAGCCAGGAACAGGACCACTCAACGCACATCAACACTGCACAACACGGCCGCACGCGAACTGCTCCAGAAACACACTGAGCGTTGGCAGGGATTACTGCCCAGTCTCTGATTTCGCTGCTGCTGCTGAAACTGTTGTCATCTCGTCGAGCCAGAGGCTGAGCCTGAGCCTGAGCCTTCGCCTTTGACAGCATCTCGCTGCTGCTGCTGCTGCTGCCGGGACATGCGCACTGTGGCCTCCATTTCCTCCGAATGAACCCCATCCGTGTGCACGGCGAGAAAACGCTGGCCAGGCGAGGGACAATACCTGGACTTTGTAATGCAGAACCCAATAATTTCTGGTTAAGAACAGGTTTTGTCCCACTTCAGTTACTATTTTATGTCACAGTATGAAAGCTTAAAAAAGATACATATATCGCATCCTAATCCTAGTCCTATATAATACCACATCAAGCTCGTGCTTGTTAAGAATAAGAAAAGGTGCCCATTCAACCTGCTGATATTCCCCTTAATCCCACTCTTAATCTAATAATTTCCAATAATTACACTTGTGCAATGCTTCCTTTTTTAATACAAAAAATTCTATCTGATTAGAAATCGTACACAACAATTATTATCCTTTAGGATTTACGAGACGGTGCTGGAACACACTCCTCTGGCCGAATAAATTTCGAGAAAGTTTTTCAGTTATGTTGCCATTTAGTGGGACGAATTTCGTGGAAATGGGAATCTCCATTGGATATAGGATTTTTTTGGCATTCATTGGAAATTTTAAAATTTTATATTTGGCAGTCCAGCATCACAAGTCCCATTTCTCACTGCTTTGAGCCAGTCTTACGGAGAGCTTCGTTGAATATTCCAAAAGACCACTCCGACTGCTTTTGGTCTTCGATCTTCTTTGGGGATTCAGGATTTGGCAATTGGAGAGAGGGAATAACCTTTATCCCGGCATCTTTGCCTTTCGGCTGGTCCTCAAGGTTTTTAGGTGTTTGTTCCTTTGGCATCTCAACAAGGGAGGTTACTTCCTTCGGCATCTTGAGGGTCTTGTTAGCGGTCAGGGTTTTCATGAAATCGACGCCAGTTTTCTACAGTAGAATAAACAGTCTTTAGAAGTAGGCACAGAGCACAACGTTAGACGAATCTAATAGAATTTTAAGAAAAGCTAATTGTTTTGGCTCTCGTAAGACATATTCTTTCCTCATTTATGGCTTTCTTTCACGCTTTGCCGGCTCTGTACAAGCAAAGCGGCAACCTCAACTTGTAAGATACAATCCCAGAGAAAGATAGATTCTGCTCAAAAAAGGGAGCGCTCTTTGAAGTATCTTTCGGCTTATTCCCGGAAGTGGAACAAAAAATCATTCGGGAGGGTATCTTCTACTAAAAGTCTAAACACTTACGCGAAGAGCCTTCAGCAGAATCCCGGCAGTATCTGTGATAGTCATGTCTCTGGGCACAAGCCGAGAGATCCCCTTGAATGCGCCTATCCACTGTTGAAATATGTTCCTCGCCATGGCCAAAGGAGAT
The DNA here is from genome assembly GCA_018905715.1 of Drosophila lini. NCBI lineage: Eukaryota > Metazoa > Arthropoda > Insecta > Diptera > Drosophilidae > Drosophila > Drosophila lini. The sequence continues at coordinate 3,297 of JAEIIL010014762.1, read as the reverse complement.
TTTTGATCAAATTTGGAAATTTTCTTTTAGAAACTATCGGTTAGGTAATTACAAAAAAATAATGTTGTTATATCTGCCTGTTGTTTTCGTTAGCTAGACACGTTTTATACTGAGCCAAAAACTACAGGGCAGGGCTAAACGACTTTGACAGTTCCATTTGTTCGAATCCATGGACTACTAGAGCGATAAATTAATGGATATTGATATTCTCTTTGATACATAGTATATCGGATAAAAAGAAAAAACTATGTATATTAAATTAAAATATAAATACATTTTAAACTTTAATACATCAAAGTCTTCTGTTATTTTTTGTACGATCCTAGGTATCCCTTAACTTTGGATCCATCAAACTTAATCTTTAGTTTGCACCTTTAAATTCTCGCCGTGCATGGATACCCTCCTGACCCTAATGCCGAACCACCCACCACCCATTGAGCGAGCACCTCATGTTGTCTGTTGGTTGGATTTATTTAAAACTAACTGCAAATTAGCTAACAACAAACACGTGCATGGCATGGCGATAATTGGTTAAATCGTACATCTGGCCACGGGGATAGAGATAACAAGTCGTGCCAGATATATACAACATATATCAGATCGAGAACGGAGTCGAACAGTTTAACGCTAACATATATATCGAAATGCAATTGGTGGGAACCGGATCCCGTGGAGTCCGTCTCATTTCGGGCTAGTGGTTGAACATTTGTCTTTGGGGGCGTAAATACATATACATAAATATATATATAGAGAGAGAGTATATATAGAGTCCTGATCCCGTCTCCTGTTGCACAATTCCTTCCTTCCTTCGACAAGTTTATCCCTCGGTTCAACAGAACCAACTTCAACGGGACCAGGCAAAGAGAGAGTACGTAATCCTATGGGGTAGATTGATTTGAGTTCCTCTGCGCCGCGAGAAACTACCTGATCCGCAGCTTTGAGCTTTTCACAATGTTTCAGGTCCCGCCGACCGACGACGACTAGTCCGCCGGATAGCCAAAGCTCAGGTGTAGGTTGCACCAGCGACGATGTTTGGCGCCCAGAGCAGACTCCTCCCGCCGCACGGCGGCCAGAAAAGGATGCGTCTCAAAGTCCAGCTGTCTTAAATGTCCATGCACATCTTCCGCCGTCGCTGGATGTGCCGCCAGCATGCCGCCTGCCTCCAGGCGGACGCATTGCTCCACAATGAACTTGAGCGCGGCCCGGCGATGCAGCTCAAAGCAATCCCTTTGCCCGTACATGGCCTTTTGCTCCTCGCACAGCCGCATATCGCTGGCGGCCACATTGCAGCAGTAGAGAAAGGAGCGTAGTCTCTGGCTGCTTACGGCACTGCGGTCCATTCCGGGCAGCAGCAGGTCCAGCATGTCCTCCGCCCTGTCCGAGGCCTTCAGGCCATAGTTGGTCAGCAGCTGCTGGAGACTGGCCAAGGGAGAGGGGCAATTGGGTCCCGGGTCGGTGGGCAGGGCGAAGCAGAGCTCGTAGGCGCGACCGAGCAGCACCTGGCGATAGTGATAGCAGCTGTAGTCGCTGATGTGCTTGCGCATAAACTTTTCCGTCCGCAGGAGCTCCGATTGCAGCAGGCAGGGGCCGCTCTGCAGGATCCACTGACGGTGCGACCATGCATGGTAATTGCTGGCACAGCGATCGGCCGCCCGCTCGCAGATCCCAATCTCGTTGGGCCAGTCGATGGCATCGGCACCTACAATGGGAGTTTCGATTAATTGCATCCTACTTCCTTCATGTCCAGCCACTTACTCTGAAAGGAGTAGAGCCAGCGCCGATAGGCGAACGCCTCGTTCGACTTTGGCTTGATGGAGAGCACCAGGGCGGAGAACTGCAGCTCCTTGTTGATGCTCAGCCGGTTCTTTTGCACCAGCTGGCGACGGATGTGCCAGAAGGTGGTCACATCGGGATTGATTAGCAGCGCCACGTTCAGGTACTTGGCCAGAATGTCGCTCTGCTGCTGCTGCTGGAGCGTTCGCAGCTGCTGCTGCGACGACTGCCGCCGGTGCGAGATGAGGGTGCGATGGGCATGATCGTAGACATGCTGGGCACACCACGACTCCAGGCCCAGATTGTGCTCAACATGCACCACCGGCGATTTGTTGCAATTGGTCTCCTTGGGAATGATCTCGAAGGAGGCTCTGTGAAGGGCAAACCAATATTAGTTGGGATAGAAGATTGCTTTGAATTGGAATTCCAAATCAGAATCGAAACCATTTAAGCCTAATCTTATCCAGAAATCAAAAGACGATCATAAATACTGGCCAGATTGGTTATCTTCGGTTGGATTCCTCGGGGTTAAACCGGAATATATACGAATATCTGTAGGGTTCACTTACAGATCCTGATCCTTGAGGAACACCGCATTGATATCCTGTATGATCTTCTCGCAGAGCACCTTCTTCTCGTTGCGTTCCTCCTCCATGGCTTCCACGCCTAGACTAACTGCTCTTCCGATGCGGACTCCACGGGATCGCTTCCGTTCGCGTTCGATTCGAGCGAGGGCTTCAGGCACATTGATTGCTTCCAATTAACATATTAACATGCTCAATTCTTTGGCGTCGCTTTGCTCCTCCGGTTAATTAATATTGGGGGGGCGTGGCAAAGGCGGCAGCAACGATGAAGGTTGACGGGGGGACTATGGACCATGGACCACAACTACGGTCTACGACTACACTCTACGGCCTGGCCCCCAGTGGCAGCCGCATCTCACAACAAATAAATTTCAATTAAAAGCGAATTTGTTATTGTTATTGCCGGGCGGCGGCGGCGGCGGCAGACAGCGGGCACGCGAGATCTCAACCCGAACGGGAACGGGAATGTCCAGGCCCCAACTATTATTACGCGACGGGGGCGGTCACTCGGTCGCTTCTCTGCCTCTCCTCTTCTCACGCCCCAGCAGATCACGGCAATTTTTGCAATTTGGGAAAATGTGTTTCTATTTTTTCTGCTTCCACGGAGCATATGTGCCGTGTGCCGTTGTTTTTGTTGTTTCTATTATTTTTGTTGTTGCAAACATGTGTTTTGTGTACAACGTCGCAGGGTTGCCACCCTTTGGCGATACTAGTTTTCATCATTTTTAGAAAAAATATCGATATATTGATATTTTGAAATACATTTTAACATTCTACATGAGAATTCGATCGCATGTAAAACTTTGATTTGACATTATATTTTGAAATTCAGAGTGACCAAGGAGAAAATATCAAATAAAAATATCGCGATATTTGGGCAAAAAATTTCACATTCAAACACGTTCGTCGAACACATTCTCTCTCGGTTCGGTTGCAACGG
>JAEIIL010014751.1:0-13506 GCA_018905715.1 Drosophila lini | reverse complement strand
AAAATAATGATTGCTTAATGGATAGAAGGTAAAGTATCTTAAAGCTTATTTTTACAAAAATTTATTTGTCAACGTGTGTTTATATTATTATTTTGACTTCTATGTTTATATCAACAAATAATTAGGATTTAGACGTTACTTATTTTTATAGAATATAAATACTAGTCTTTATAATATTACTAGATAAGTGTGATTTTTTTTTTAAATTTATTACTCACTTTATGTTTTTTTAACATATTTATGGGCGCGTTATAAGAAGTTTTACATCAAATTATAAAGAACTTTGTATATAAATTACTTAAATTATATATAAAATTCAAATAAAATTATTTTTTTGTAATAAATAAAGAAATTTTAGAAGATTTAAGTATTATGATACAATTCCTTTTACTTAAAATGTTTTTTAAATAGCACTCAATCTACAAAGGCACAACTTCAGACTTTTACAATTCGCTAGCAGCACTTCACTGAAAGCACACAAAAATCCAGGCTGATGGCCAAATAGCAGAACAGAACTTTGGCCCAATACAGGAGATGTATATACATTTACAGACAAACATACATCCTTGTTTATGTATTCAAATACTCACTCGTATATATGTATATATGGAGACGGGACTGACTGAACAACAATTTTGCAAACGGAGGGTAAAAATAAAATCAGCATTTTTAGTAGTTAATTTAATTTATTGCAGCGTTTTTATGGTTGACTTTATTGCATAATAAAACATAATTTACTGCGCCATTGAGACTTTTTGCGTTTGCGTCGATGATTCTAAAGCGCAGCCATCGACCATGGACCACAGAGGAGTGAGTGGTGGAAAGCAGGCCCACAGATCCGAGCAAATACAGAGAGCGGAGGAGAATGTGGCTGCTGCGAAATTGGGCGAGACAAAGAGGATGCCGATGCCGATGCCAACAGGGGAGGAAAGGCCCAATAGACTCACAAGAGGTGGAGAACAACAGACAGATTGCGATTTCATTTTTTGTTTGCTTAGTTTAGTTTCCTGGAAAAGACTAAGGGAAACACCGGATATAATGGATTGCCTACTGATTAAGGTTGAATGTGTTCCCCTCATTTCCGAAATGATCAACTAGGAAATATGGTAAACTTTCTACCTCATTCACTATGCATTTTATTAACATAAATCTCTGTTGCTAAAAGATATAACAAAATATATTTAATAATATAATATATTTTCTTGATCTGCACCATTAAAACCCAATATCCGCCATGTTTCTCATAACCGACATATTCGCAACTTGCGGTCCTGTCGTTGGATTTAATCACCAATTAACAGAGCAGCCTAATGGAGGAAAAAGCCCGTGGTCCTACCGCAATTCAACCATCGGAACTGCACCCGCTGGGCAGGACACAAACATTCCATCAGCCAGTCATTGACATATATCACCAAGCCCGGATTGAGTCCTGTATAAAAGGGAGACTGGATTCGGAGTGCGCAAACAGTTGAACTTGGAGCTGGGTGTGGGCCAGAATGCATGTCCAGGAGCTCCTATTCGTCGCTGCAGTGCTAATGCCCCAGTGCCTGAGGGCCCTACGCTACAGCCAGGGCACCGGAGACGAGAACTGCGAGACCCTGAAGTCGGAGATCCATCTGATTAAAGAGGAGTTTGATGAGCTGGGAAGGATGCAAAGGACCTGCAATGCCGATGTCATAGTGAACAAGTGCGAGGGACTGTGCAATAGTCAGGTGCAGCCTTCGGTGATAACTCCAACGGGATTTCTGAAGGTGAGTTTGAACTGAGGGTTCTCTGAAAGTGAGTACAACCTAAGGTCTCCTCTTTCTGCAGGAATGCTACTGCTGTCGCGAAAGCTTCCTTAAAGAAAAAGTCATTACCCTAACTCATTGCTACGATCCGGATGGCACACGTCTCACCTCTCCGGAAATGGGCAGCATGGACATACGTCTCCGGGAGCCAACCGAATGCAAGTGCTTCAAGTGTGGCGACTTTACGCGTTGATTTATCGATGTATTTCAATGTAAACACCTCACAGTAAACTCAATTTAAAAGTATTTGAGCAATTCCTAAAATATTCGTTGCTTATTTCAAGACTAAGCTGGGACACTTCGTTCGTTGTATATTCCTTTATTTCATATTTTTTCGCTTGAAAACACATTGCATAGTTTTGATATTCCATAGCCCCGAGGCCAACATCTGTTTGATTGAAACTCCAGTTAAAACAAATACCTGCGGGGCAGCTCAGTTACTCCATGTATGCATGAAGTTTGATTTACCAAAAACATGCAATGCAATCTCGAAACCGCAAATGTTTGACATATCACTGGAGGCCAACAATTGATTGCGCCCAAAAATGGAATATACATCAGTTGTTTTTGCCAGCGAGCATGTTGGCTTTTCGACTTAGCCTGCCCCAATGGCCACCAAATTAACTCATTTGGTGGCACTCGAAATTGCAATATTTGCAATGGACTTTGGCACCGGAGCTGGGCAGTTAACCACCCGGAAACTCGTCCCGCAAACATAATAATCAAGCGTAAACTGCACTTAAGATGAAAACCGCTTTCTGGTTGTTAATTTTTATCATTATTTCTTGCATCCATCTCCCTTTCTATACCCGGGCATGCGAGTACCGAGCTGAATTTATTAAAACCCCTTCATCAGCGGTGCCCGAGCGGGCCAACATTTGCTAATTGTAAATTGGAGCGGCTCCCTCGGTTCGGGGCTAAATTATAATTCCATGTTCACAAGCACATTTGCACGCACTGTAATTTACTTAAGCATTTTCCACCGCTCGCCATATACTTACCCAGCTGGATGGGATCTGGTCCTGTTGCCGCCTCCCGTTCTCGTGTGCGAAACTCATAATTTAGTTGACACGCCCATTAACATCGGGCCAGCGATCTCTCAGCGCTCACAGCTCGGTTCGCATCCATCCCAGGGTTCGAGGTTCGCGGAACCGAGGGGGTCCCTGGGTGGCATCGCGCGTCAGTGGCTCCATCAACAGCAACGTGCCGACACAATATAAATTATATATTTATATGCCACATTGCCGCATATATGTACATCGCGGATGGAGATGGAGTCACGTAGTAAAAGGCAGAAACTACCGCCGATCAGATCATCACTGATCACTGAAAACTTTTAACATTTCATTAGGGTAATCAAATTATACAGTCTATAAACGAACGGGTTTCCACAAGCAATTACAGTGCAATTTTGCCTCTTGAATGACTTATTTAGCTCACCTGAAATCCTCCAACCGATCACGCCTTGATTGTGCTATAAAAAATGATTTCTTTAAGAAAAGAAAATTCTTTGTAAACCCATCCTTATTCACCTTACAAAATCACTCAGAGATTTTGCTTAAATTTGGGATCAGATTTCCAATACTTTGTACCTAATGGATTTTTTAAAAATTAAGTCCCCAGCCTAATGCGTGGGTACTAAAATGTAAATTAACTGAATTAAGAATATTTTTCGATTCCAATGCTAAATACACCAATAAATTTCACTCGATCTTTTGGCACAAGTCGAATGCATGCGTCGCGATAAATAAATTGCTGCATATTAATGGGATATAAATTAAACACAAGCCACAAAAGGCAGGCATCGTTAAGTTTCAATATTCTTCCGAGTCACTTTGATGATAATTAATGATTGTTAATTAATAACAAATTTGAGAGCCACAAAAAAAGGGGGACAAGAAATGATAAACATTTACTTGAATGCTACTTTATTGTTATTGTGGCTGATGTGGCTGCTGGTTATCGCTTATACAATATCTAACATACTTTTTGTGTTAAAACGCGTTAATATTGGCAATTAATTTTCATCATTTCGGATTCTTTATTTCTTCTCCGTTTTTTCGTTGCTCATTTGCATGAATCCGCAATTAGTTTGATATGTTTGTCATTTGGTGAAATATTTTTTTGTTAGCCTTAAATGAAAGCTCAAGGCGAAATGTAAACAACGAAGTTGGTTTTTTGTCGAATGGAAAAATGCTTTTAGTGTCAAGACACTGTCGTATTACCGCTCAGTCCTCAACACAATCAGCCCACATTAATGACCAAAGACAAGAAGGCGTGACATCATTGATTGGCTTTATCTTTAGAGGTATTTCGTTGTTTTTTTCATCGATTGCCTAGATTTTGGGTTTGGCAACACGTTCGGGATCATCTTACGAATAAAATTTATATTGTGTTTATAATAACTATAGCTTAGTCTGATGCCATTAGAAATCTCTGGACAATAGCACACAAATTAAGCTGTGGATTTGGCTCAGCCAATAAATCAGTTGAAGAAATATAGAAGATGAAAATTAATTATATCTAACTAAAAATCTTGTTCCCCGGTTGGCCCAGAACTGTGTTAGGTAATTCCTTCCTGCTTGCAGGGCATCTAGGAAGCTGCATTGCAGAATTTTCCTCGCCAAGCTCCACATACATCATATTTCAGCTACCAAGAGCTAAAGGTCGCTGCAGGGCGGTATGCGATGCAATGGGGTGGACGAGGTGCAAGGGTCACCTGTCAGAGAGTAAAAGCGCAACGAAGCGTAAAGCGTTTTTGCATTTTGCATTAAATTTATGATTTTTACAGCTGACATTTGTTTTCGGGCGCCTTTCCTTCTTGCAGCGATGAGTGCACTCGTGAGTGCGACAGTGTGTGTCTCAGTCAGCAGCAGCAGCAGCAGCAGCAGCCTGGTGTGCTAAGGGCAGCACACACACAAGTGTGGCAACAACACCCAACGCGACAGCAACATATTTTTTCCTGCAGAAACTGCAACTGAATCAAAAGCGACAAACAACGAATCGGTAAATGCCCTTAGATAAGAAATATGTTTTCAAATAATTTGAGGATCAGGTATATCTCAAAGTTCATGTCAGCTGAAGCCCAATAATTAGGTTCCATTCAGTATATAACATCAAAATAAATCCTATATGTTAATATTTTCAAGTGACGTCCAAGTCATAGTCCTAACTTAAGTACCCCCAGCAAGAGTATCGCAACAACAGCGGTGGCAGCAGCTGTCATAAGATAAAAATTTGCCCGCGCCTGCACATTGCATATGGAACTGCAAACTGCAATATGCATGCATGGCGGGGAGGAGGAGCACGAAGCAGGGGACGGGGACGGGGCATGCAACATATTCTAATGCGCTGCGACATCGAGTGACAGCAACGGCGACAGTTGCTGTTGCCGCATGAGAGGCGGCGACAGGCGACAACAGCCAAGATGAAGGGAGCTGCATTTTCCCGGGCATGCAGATGAACTGCAATTATTATAAACGCCGACAGTTGACCGGATGTGAGCAACTGAAGGAAAACTGGCCCAAGACCAAGGCACACAGATTGTGCAATTATCGTAATGGAGGGAGAAACAACAAAAAGGAAACGCATTGTTTTAAAAACTTTTACTTGAACAACATTCAACTCAAATGTCCTATGCAAAGGAAAGAAATTAAAGCGGTGCTAGCATATGTTGGGTGTGTCTTTTTGATTTTTTTTCTCCTGTTTTTCACAACTCTTTTTGCGAAGTTGCCCCACACTTATTCATGAAGAAAGCGCAGCTCCTTTGGCACATTACTCATACGCCCCAGTGGGCAAATTTATGAACTCGCTCGGCGCACTTGAGGCCACGACAAACAAGCAGGAAAAAAGAGAAAAACCTACAAACATACACCCATGACATGCATACACGAGCAGTGGGTAAGTGCGTTTGTATGTTTATTGGCGAGTACCAGCATAAGTGGGAGGAAAGTAAAGCAGCTTGTAAAATATGCCAAGGGTTAAAAAGTGTGCAGCGTATAATTCATACACATATACAACAAGAAAGTCGCCTGGAAAAAACAGCCAAAGGATAAGGAGATGACGGGAGCGGGGAAAACGAAAAAGCCTTAACTGCAATCGAGCAGCGGGTAAGAAGATGAATCCGACGACTGCGGCATATCTTATAAATGTACATACAAATGAGGACACTGCAAACAAATTGGATATCACTTGCATTACGGGCTTCCTACTATTTCAGTTTTTCTTATAATATGTTAAAAATATTACTTAGATGTTTGAAATAATGTATTCAATATAACAGGCTACATTGAGATTAGCACATCGGTTAAGAATTCAGTGTTAATGCTTAAATTCTGGCCAAAATACTGTCCAAACTAACAAGCATTCAAGCACTTTGGTGACCATTTTGGGCTGCTAAAAGGGCTTTTCCGGTCACATGTCCCATATCCTTTCCCACTCCCAACCCTTGTCCCGAGAACCGCATAAATGAACTGCTAAAATGCTAACAAAAGTCCGGAAAGGAAAGGACCTCACACCGTGAAAAACGCACCCCTACTTATGTGTCTGTTGGGGGATATTCGGTTGGGTGCGGCGGACACAAAAAAGGATATGGGCAAGCCCGGTTCTCTATTATATATATTTTTTGCCCCTTCGTGGTTTGTAATGCGTTGTGGCCACAAAATACTGTTAGCCACTTAATTTCGTGGTTAGCCCCGAGAGCGGCAGGGACACATGCCACACTTTTTGTGCGGTTAATTGAAACTCGATTGTTTTGTGTTGAACCAGAAATGAGTCTATTAAGTCGAAAAATGAAACTAAAACAATATTGTGAAACAAAGGAAGCCATAAAACGTTAGACTCCAACGGCCCCATTAAAGTGGCATCTAAATAAACATTTTATGGTTTTTGAAAGGCGAAACTTTCAAAAGCTTCTTAATGAACATGACAAATACTACAATCGACGGGGGCATTTTATGAGAGCATCTCCAAAAATGTTCAAAGAAGGCGTGGGGCAGCAACGGCAGCGGCACCGACAGCTGTCAATATATAGCCGAAATATGTAAATTATCGATTGTTAATTCAAAGCGCCACGATTAGTATAATTGTGTGTTTCTCTTTTAACTCCTAAACATTTTATTGCCATAAACCCGGGGCCAGATTTGGTTTCTTGAATAACTAACCAATTGCGTGGATTTCGTTGTGTTTTTACGATCATTTTTTGTGTTTTTATCGATGTTGCGGCCCCAATAGAGCTATTTACCTGGAGGTTATTATCATTATCAGGTGGGAGTTATGATTCAGGCGTTGAGTGTGTTGAATACTAACTAAATGTTTCTTTTGCTGAAATATTTCAGTCATAAATGTACCAAAAATAAAAAAGTTTGTATTAAAAATAATAAAATGGACCAGCTCAAACTCGACTCTTCCCCAAGACAAATTGAACTTGGAAGCTCTTTCTCACACCATCAAAGTGAGAAATTGGTCCGAGGTTCACGTTCAGACATTTCCGTCTGCGTGTCCGACCAAAGTTGGATTTCCCACCAGCTGTTTTCTGTTTACAGTGGGGAAAACTCTGTACGAACCGAGGGAAATGTAGCGGGGACTCGTCTTGGCTCTCCTCTCAATGCAACTTGCTCTCGCATCACGACTGTGGCAGCGCTCTCTGAGGCCCACTGGCTCTCTCCGGCGATGAACTAAATCATATTCGTTCGGCGGATGCCTTTTAACACATCCCCCGCCCCTCGGCCACCGCCACACACACTAACGAGCGCCTCACGCCCACCTGCTCGTAAACAATTATGGCCGACGCCGTTGTGCGCTCTCCACACACACAAACACACTCACACATACACATGTGGCAACGAATTCCCCACGAAACACAGCAACAACGAAATTACCCAAAATGGCTACACAGAAGCGTCGATCGTCCAATGAGCAGCGTCGGTGTGGCCAGCTTTGCTTGTGAGTTATTAACGTAAAAAAAAAATAATTTATTAGGTTTCACTTATAAATTATATATAAGAATTAAGTAGTTTTCAATTAAGAAAATATTTCTTTACTCTTTTCTAACCTATACACTCTGGCCAACAAGTCGTATACGTTATTTTTTTTTTTTAAGGGGGGTAAAAATTAATATTTCCCTACAATCTTTTTTATAAAGCTATAGTGAAATATATGATATATTCTAAAAGTTCACGGCCAACTGGTCGTATACGTAATTTTATTATTTTATTATTTATTATTAATTTAAAGAGTTTAAATATGAACTGTGTATGATTTTAAAATGGTTAAAAGTTGTATATCTAAAAACGAAGAATAGATTAGGTTTTCCATTTGCATTTTCCTTTAATTAAGGCGTTGCTAATAATCCAAGTGTTTTAAGCTCAAAGTAAAGTAATGCTTCTTCAGAAAATATTAAATAAGCCAAATATTACTTTAAAAAATTCCTTTTAGTTTCAAAAATTCCCCAAATCTACTACTACTACTTCTCCCCAGCAAGATTCCCATCTACTACTAATCAGTGGAGGCTACTACTCTTTTAGCACGCCGCTCCCACACCAAATTCCTGCCTCAGCAGAAGGCATGCGCGCTCAGCAAAGAGCGGTACGCCACACTCTCTGCCTCGAGAGAACTATTAATGCTCTCCAGCGCGACCGCTCTCGGCGTGGAGCGCATGGCTTTTTGGGGAGTCTGTTCGTTCGCATGGCCTCAGACAACAACAAAAGCACACTTGTTGAAAACGAAAACGAAAACGCCACAACAAAGAGTGAACTGGTTTTCGGCGAGAGAGAGAACTAGCGAGCACTACAACTTGCGACGCGAGAGAGCGCGGGAGCACGTCATTTTGTTTATAGATTTTTAGTCGAATTTCGTTATTTCACGTTTAAAGTTGGTACGTGCGCTGAGCGGACGGACTGTGCGACGACCGTAGTGTTGTGCTGTGAGTGCGTAAAATCGGGCGAGCGGAATTACGACGGATATTGCCATATCCATCCGAGGTCGCATATTTTTTAGATCGTTTTTCGAGTGACTGACAACTAGACTGAGTTTTAAAACGCAACGCGTACAGCGTCAGGACTTTCTGGATCCCGGAACCATCTGTCGGACCGTGCCGGACCAGTCCCATGCATATATCATAAGCATATATATCATCACGTACGTGCCTCATCATAAAACGCGCCCTCGACGAGGCATCCGAGCGAAACCACAAACCAAAAACGGCCAGGCCAAAGAAATAAAATATATATCTAACAAAGGAAACCGCTAAATACATATTACAAATTCGCCAACAAATGCGAAAGAAAGTGTAAATTCTTACAGAGTATATATGGTATATTTCGTGAATTTCGTGATTAGTGAGCAACAAATAAATATTAATGCCAGCTGGGGCAATTATAATACTTAATGAATTTATTGCACAATTAAAGCGGAGCCAACCGTATCCATAACAACAAAAACAAATTAATACGCCGCTGGCGTGAAAGTCACAACTCGACGCATGATAACCCCCCACCCACTCGTTCGTTCCCCACTGAATTATTAATGAAATCAAATTGCAAATAACAATTGTGGTTGCACAAAAAAATTAATAAAAGCATAGCAAATAAACACATACATACATCAACAAGAGCCGCGGAACGTGTACGGCTTAATCAGCGGAAAGTCGGCGGAAAATAACATATTGCAGTCAAAGCGCAGGCGCCGCTTCTCGCTTCTTCACACGAGTTGGCAGCACACGCCACATCAATTGGCATTTACCGTTAAGCGCGCTGCCGTTTCCTGCGCTGCGGTCGAACGAACAACAAAAACAACAACTCAACACCTCCACCGAACAACCAAAGAAAAGCCGTCAAAGTGGATTTAACAAATTATAATAAAATGCTGCAATCCAGCAATCATCATTATTTAAGGCCGGATTATATGACAGCTGCAGCTGCCCCAACAGCGGTAAGCTCATCTCTCTCATCCTGCCGATATTGGGATTTGGGTTGTAAAATCGGGGGATTATATACTTATTGAGGTTGATAAATATGGCAGTTTAGGTGGCAAACTCTTTGATTAACTGTAAAGACCGAGTTTATGGTATTTTGAAGCTAAGGTTTAAGGTTTTTTGTTTCTGCTTTCATATATGTATGATAACTAATGTATATCCTTCTATCTAACACCAAAAACAAGGATATTTTTATGAATTTAAAGATATAAAATAAAAAATCTATAAAAGTCACAATTAAATTATTTATGGGTAAACAGAGAAGCGAAGTTATCTTCGGTTATAGAGCAAACAGATAAATAATATATGAAATACTACTTATTTTCCCCTTCTCTTTGGTATAACTAACTATATTGATAACAGATTAAGCAAATATTTTAAATATTTACCTATCATATTTACCTTAAGGCTATAAATATGTTATACAGGATTACGATACATTTATTAAAAAAAACCCAATAAAAAACTATCGACATTTCGGACATCTAAAATGGATTGTCTAGCCATATTTCATAAATAATAAAAATATCGACTGTAAAGCACTCGCCACAGGCGCAAAAATCCTCCACCACTTCAAGCTGCTTCCCTGAACTTTTCCAAGAGTAAGACTAAGACTATGAGCCATGTGCTGGCTGCTGGCCGGAATCGGCGAACGGAACTGTTTTCGGAGGAGGGAAAAGGCGACTGGCGAATTCACAATCGTAGAACAATAAATTTTCCAATATCTGCACATAAAACTTATTTATGTTTGTTCATATTAAACTATGTAAATCTGTTGCCCGGGTCTGCCTCGGTCTGAAAGTGTTTAGAGAGAGTCGAGTGCACCTCTGGAAATTGTATTCAAATTTATGGCGCGCCAAATTTGAATTTATAATGACAGAAAACAAATGCAATTTCGCACACTCGCACAGCCGCAGAGCTCCTCCGGTGTAAGAGCAAAGAACTACGGCAGTTAATCAGAGTCAAAGATGTTGTGGTCCCATTCCGGCCCCCTAGCTCCCCTCTCACCGTATCCTATCCAAACTATCTCTCTCTCTTCGAACTGCCGTGAGTGTCATAAATTTTCATTTTAATTTGTTGAGCGCATTTTGTTCATAAAGAACGGAAGCAGTTTATGGCACCAGCACGATGAGTACATTCATTAACTGGGTAATTTGAAATAGCGTTTTCGGAGCTTACGTGATTTACCGATTTAGGTGGGACCGGGTGCTCTGGCGATTTCCATATTGGTCGTGTGAAAGCTTTCAGCAGCGCCAATGAGCCAAAACCTATATATCACCGGATCGTATCTCAAAACTCGGCACATAATAAAGTGGTTCCGGGGCGATGTGACTGACAGTTTTCATAAATCTTTCTTGTATGCATTTGGGAACGAACAATAAGTAAAATTCGGTTTGGTTTATGTCTGTTTAAGTTAATAACAATATAGATAGAGCTTTCTTTAATGTATAATGTATTTATAAATAGTTTATTATAGTTTTAAGATCCACAAAATTCTTTGAACTATAAAAATTGCACAATTGTCGAAACAACAACCCTTTCTTACTATACATCTTTCAGCTCACAGTCTTAAATACTTAATACTCTATATATATGTTTTATGGGTCTTATAATTGACGTGGAATATGTTGAATTAATCCACCTTTGCGTGACTGACTAACCTCCTTCTTTTGTGCCCGGCGGTGGCTACAAGTATATATATGAGATACTATCTGCGAATGTATAAATTATTCAGTGATTAATGGCAGCTGCTTATAATTAATTATAATAAAATCAAATAAACTAAGCCTGACAGCTGTCAGTGTCATCATTTGTATATCTTTTATGTGGCGCCCAGACCATAAAGACAGAGACACAGACACAGAGAGATCTCCTCGCCGAAATGACTGTTGATAATTCGCTGTCACATGTTGAAAAATTACAAAACTTTTGACCAGAAAAGGAAGCGGGCCTGCGAAATGGAAATAAGCCCGAGTGGAGCTACATATCTGTTGGGTAATAACTCAAAATCTGAACGTGAAAGTCGGCTTCAGTGCGGCCGGCTCATGTCAGAGAGCTTAAAGCGAGCTCGAGACCAGTCAGTTAAACTGACAGGCCGAGCAGCGCTGCGCGGCGAGAGCAGAAAAAGGTAAATAAAGTGCAAATGTCAGCTGACCGCAAACATCATTAATATAATTAAATGTGTCAGTCAAGCGGCCATTTATGCAGTCGGACATTCATTTCAGTTAACCACACGTTGCCATCAGCTTCGGCTTCACTTCCAGCTTCAGCTTCAGCTCCAGCTCCAGCCACCAAATAACCCGGCAACAACTGCTCTGGCAGTTAAAGTGTGCGCTTGACATAACGGCTCTGTCTCAGGCTTTTCTGCTGCTTTTCCTCTGCGAATTTCCCCCCTTCGAAGGGGCCGGGGCCTTGTGTGTTTGCGTGTGGCTCTAATTAAAGTGTCATCAACAACAGAAATACCAAATAGCAGGCAGCGGAGCGGCGGCCGAGTGGAATGGAGTTGCCCCGGCATGTTATGTTGGTGATAAATTGCCATGTCTAGAGCTGTCATGTTAATTTTTTTTGCTCGCACACAAATAATAGTTTTTGTCCAAAGTGTTAATTAATTCTTGGAACATTTTAAATATGTGAAAAGCGAGACAGGCAACTGAGATACAAGATATATATACAGTCAGATGAATTATTATGGCACTCTAATGGGGTTTGGTTTGCGTTAAGAGTCAATTTACACATATTTTCTAGACTTTTTCTATATATTCAAGTATTAGTTAAGTAATATTTATTTTTGTATTTATACTACAATCAAAATCTTGTGAAAAAAGACCAAATTGTTTAATTATTCATCATCAAAATCAACGGAATTTCATTGATTTTGTGAGCCTTTTTGTAGTGACTTATTTGCAAAGCACTTGGGCTTACGGCTCGATAAGAAACCGATTAAGAACAGACTTAAAAATAAACAGTCATTGAAGCGATATCTACTGCTGGTCATTTAGAAATTTATGGTCTTTATGGTGAGATCATAAATTTAACGATCCAATTTCATTAATAAGCGACTATAAATATCAAGTAAGAAATAGAAAGAAAGAAACCCCCAACAATAAAACTCCGACACCACACTGGATCCATTCGAAGAGTACAATCAAGCGGCATTTATAGCTCGCACTGGCACTCACATACAGTTAAGCCCGTCAATCGTGGCTCCAACACCTCCGGAGCCCCTCATTCAAACTACACTCATAACTAGACATGGCAAATCATTTTGAAAACTAAATGGTTGCGTATGTACAAATTGAATGGGTGAAACTCAATGAATTCATTTAAATGCACGCGAGGCGGCAACTATGATAATGAATTGCAATCGCCGCTCAAACCGCAAAATAATAACCCGTTTTTTCAGTCGTTTTTTTTTTTATAGAGTAAAGTCGAGGCATTACAAATTATGGCCCCAGATAATCGATTTGGTGGAATGGGGACAGCGGAGGATGGAAGGGGGGGGCGAGAGCGTGGGTTATAAAACAGTCGAAGTCAATAATCGTAAAATGTTCAACAAATTAACCTATAAATTCATATAGAAGTAATCAAATTAATGTTCCCGCTGATAACTGTCAACTGCATTATCATCATCTTCATTAACAGCATCATGAGTCGTGTCACAAACTCAATTGTTCAGCTGAACGGGTTAAACTAGTACTTAAAATACAAATATAAAAAATAAAGAAGCTATAACAAAGACACTTT
>JAEIIL010014746.1:0-19581 GCA_018905715.1 Drosophila lini | reverse complement strand
ATATTAATGTATAATAGTGGCTTTACCCTTATTTAGCACTCTGGGCTAGCCACGCCCACCAAATCGAATTGACACTTATGGAGGACACATTTCGGAAATTGATCCCAGGGACGTGCGGCATACAACCGAGTATTTCCAAGTTGCGCTCATAAATCATAAATCAATAGGAGAGAAAAAACCCTCACGGGCAGGGAAAAACGCCCCCCTATCTACTGTGACAGAGCCCGGCTAATGATGTCTTAAAAAACGATTCGGCAACTGGTCATGTGACAGAAAATGGGGGCAATCGATGTCCTCAGGTCAAACGCATTATCAAAATTGCCGTTTCAGCTGCCGAGGAGCTGCGCGCCGGCCTGGGAAATTGAATTTCCACGACCCCTAAATGGGCAGCAGTGGTAACAGAAGCAGAAGTAGAAGCGGCAGGGGCAGCGGCAGAGTAACAATATTTTTCCAAATCGGCTTTAAGTCATGAAAAGTAATAGACAACCCACCGCTCGCAGTAGAAAGCAGATTGCGAGGAGCGCCAGGAGACGATTGTGGAACACATGCTGTGCGCATATGATGACTGACGAGGACGATGATGAGGCTGGGCCGCTTATCACAAGGGCACAGGCACAGGCACACGCTCTTGCTGGTCGAGCAACATGTGAAGACGAGGACGAGAAGGATGCCTAAGCTCCCGAAACATGTTTATATTCAAATCATTAAATAGCTAGGCTGTAAATGCCAAAAAGTATGCCACGAGTGGGAGGAGGCAGAGAGCTGAAGATTTAGCGGAGAGAGAGGAGGGTCCGGTAAAGGGACCAGTTTGTATAAGCCAAGGATCACAATGGACGGACGTTCATATAGTGAAAATAAGGACCTACCAAACTAGAGCCTTACATTGTTTGTAATTTTTAAAAAATACTAATATAACTATTTTACTCATAAGACTGCTCCTCTGCACGGAAATATTTAGTAAAAGGCGAAAGATTTAGTCGACACCTAGAGATAAGCCAGAGTTTTAATTCTCACAAAGGTTGATATCAGAGATTTTTGCACTTCAAGGAAATTTTTAGAGTTAAGTAGTATAGGCATATATAGGAAATTTCTTTAAATTGTCATATCTTTTATCTTACCTCTTAAAGAGGAGTTTTGTTTGATAATATTATTAATATTAACACATATCATTACTTAGAGTTAATTCGCCAAAAAATAATTATATATTTCTTAAGGCTTCCAATCTCATTTAAAACCATTTTAAGTGAATAAATCGACAATTTCCCAAATAACCCAAAATAAATATACAATAAACAATAATACGTAGTAAGTTAATATTTATAACATATTATTAAATAATGATTACCTTTAGCACAACTACTCCATATCGTCCGGTATCTCCGAGTCCTCAACCGTTCGCGTGGCTGGTATGTACACTTTGAATGCGAACTTGGACTTGACAAAGGAGCCGGTATTCAGGACTGTGCATCCATGTTGATTGCTGCTAAAGCTTTGACACGAATCACCCATGACTATTAGGTCGGGCAGCGGATATAGCCACAGGGCGGGATCATAGTCCCAATGCACTGGCATGGCTATCGGATGAATGGGCACCAGGTGACCCTGACACACAATGGTCCGAGCAAAATGCTGCTCAATTTGCGACGTGTCCTCGGGGAAATGCAACGTATTCCGGCAGAACTTGGCCATCAAATCCAACCGACAGACGACTATCTGCTGGGTGCAGTACTGCAAGCGGCAGGGATTTGTGGCCAACTGTGTGCGTGGCCAGGCCTTTAGCAGTCCCGCTGCCAGGCACTCGGGGATCGGGGCACGCGGCAATATATTCGGTGCCGTGGGATCTTCCGATGAGGGAACGAGTATCAAATCTGTTTGCTTCTTTAGCTGCTCGCAGCCGGCTGCCAGGCCACCCAAAGCATCTAGATGTTGCCGCAACTCGTGGTGATTCCTAGTGCTGGCTGTAAACGGCCCCATCAGCACAATGGCCTGCGGCGGACAGGAATCGTAGCCGACAAAGAGCTGCCGCAGCTTGTCCATGACAACGGGCAGATCCAAGCGGACATCGGAGAGGAACACAATCGTAGTTTCCGTATTTGTGCGCTCCAGTTCTTGCAGGCGGGGGGAGTACTTTAGCAGCTTGGCGGATTCACCGCCCCAGGTGTTGGCGGTGCCGAAAAACGCTCGACTGCTGGTGGCAGGCTCTGCAGGGGGAAAACCCAAGCCATCAACTGGAAATACAAATAATATTAGTAGGATATTGGGTTTTCTCTGGTGCCACATACCCTTCAGCACACCGTTATTGTAGTTTCCCTCCGCAAGGACAAAACAGCCCTCGCAGAAGAAACCCGCATGGAAGCGGGCGCCACTGAGATCCAACTCGACACAGCCCGTGGGATCCTCCACATAGAATTTGCCCTCCTTCAGCTGGGTAAGCAGCCCCAGGACGACAGCCTCCTTCATGGCCGACGTAGCCAGCAGGTTCTCTGCAAACTGCAGCTTGAACTTCTTGGCCTGTGCCTCGGCGCTCACTCCATCCTGGATGACAGCGGGGGCGAACAGGTCGTGGCGCAGGGTCTTTTGCAGCAGCATGGCATAGCGCTGCTGCATGTACTCCGCTTTCATGCGGGGAGCCGTGAGCAGCTGCCGCGGCTGAGTGTCCAGCTCGAACTTCTTCACCCGCGAATTGTAGCGGAAGCGGGGCACTGTGAATGCGTCGATCAGGGCGAAGACCGTCTCCCCCTCGTCCAGTCCCACGCGATTCAGCTCATTGATGGCCTTCTCCAGCGATGCTCGCTCCACATGCGGCGTCGTTAGCTTTTGTCCTTGCAGGTTCTGGGTGATCACCGTCAGCCATTTGTCGCGCTCCGCTCTGTCGAAGGGCAGCAGCTGCTCCGCCAAGTAGGTGCTGTTCTCGGAGCGAATAAGGAATCCGCATAGCTTGAAGTTGTTTGTTATTCGCTTCTTAAGCGTCAGCAAGTCTGCATCCATTGCAGGTCTTGATTTTAAGCACTAAACTGTATTTTTCTTTTTCTTGGTCAGGAAATGCGCGGGAAACTGCAGGTGTGACCAGCATCCAGTGGTTTGAAAATACTGTCAGGCCATGAAAATACCATAATATACCATTAGGCTATTACATTTCACATAACACAACACTGTTTTCATATCGATTTATCGATGTAACGTTCAAAACTGGCATTTAAATATTTCCTTTTTTTTTATTTTTCAGTATAAATATTGAAAATGTCAGGTCAAGATTGCTCAAAGTTTACTGATTTCCTTTCATATGTCGGGGAGTTTGGAGCTTATCAGAAACGACTGCTGATGGTCATGATGCTGGCCGCCTTTCTGTATGGATTCACTTACGTTGGCCAAATATTCATGATACTCGTACCAGACGAGCACTGGTGCCGCATTGCGGAGTTGCAGGCGTTGCCCAAGGAGCAGCAGCTTGCGCTGGGAATCCCCAAGACCAAGGAGGGAAAGTTCCAGAGGTGTGAAAGGTACGATGTCGCCTTTGACAAGCTAAACACATCAAAGGCAAACGAGAGCTGGCCCCGAAAGCCCTGCGACAAGGGTTGGATCTACGACAAGGAACAGGTTCCCTACGAGACCATTGCCACTGAGGGCAACTGGGTGTGCGGTGACAAGGAGCTGCCCACCTACACATCCACCATTTACTTCTTGGGCTCAGTTCTGGGCTGCTTGTGTTTCGGCTATATCTCGGATCATTGCGGACGCGTTTGGTCCCTATTCCTGGCCAATTCCTGTGCCCTGGTCGGCGGTTGCCTCAGTCCCTTGTTCAAGGACTTTGGCCTCTTTTCTGCCACCCGATTTCTGGTGGGCATGGCCCATGATAACTGCTTCACTCCTATATATATATTAAGTGAGTCTATGGGGTTATTAGATTTAACTATATGTAACATTTTCCTTTACAGCCATAGAGAACGTAGGCATCAGGTACCGAGCTCTTATAGGAAACTTGGCAATCGCCGTAGGGTTTTCTCTGGCATTAGCGGTTCTCCCATGGATAGCCTATTTTCTAAGGGATTGGCGACATTTTGCCTTAGCCATGGCTGTGCCTGTGTCTGTTTTGGTGGCGATGTGCTTCCTGATACCCGAGTCCCCCAGGTGAGTTGATAGAAGTTTAAAGAAATTCAATCGCAAATTTGAATACATTCATTCCAGTTGGCTTCTATCGGTGGGCAAGATCGAAAGAGGTATTAAAGGCTTGAAAAAGGTGGCGAAAGTCAATCGGAAAACTCTGTCCGATGCAGAGTGGCTGGAGATGCAGTCGTGCTTCGAGTTAACTAACGTCGAGCAGCAATCTGCGAAGACGTACAGTTTTCTGGATCTCTTCAAGAGTCTTCGCAGGGCTGTCATTATTCTGATGCTGATCGCGAATTGGGCGGTGGTGTGTCTGATTTATGATGCCCATGTAAGGATCATTACCTCTCTGGGCACTGACCTTTTCATCACTTTTTCGGTGGCTTCTCTGATTGAGATTCCGGGTGGAATAGTGCCAATGTTCCTGGTGGATCGAGTCGGTCGCAAGCCCCTCATGATTTCAGCGTTGCTGTTCTGTGGCCTCTTCAGCTTCTTGGCGGGCATTCTGCGCAAAAAGTTTTGGATCGCTGTGGCTGCGACCATCGCCAGATTCTTTGCCACCATTGCCTACAATGTGGCTCAGCAGTGGGACGTCGAAATCCTGCCCACCGTGGTTCGCGGCCAGGGCTGGGCTGTTATTAACATCCTGGGCCATACAGCAGCTCTACTTTCTCCGTTTGTTATCTACACGAAGCATTATTACCACTCACTGCCCATGTTCATCATCACGTTGATTTCAGTCATTGGAGCAGTTGTAGTTGTATGCCTGCCGGAAACAAAGGGCACGTATCTTCCACAAACACTGGAGGAAGCGGAGAAACGGTGGACCCTACGCTGTAGGAATCGTAGAGTAAAGGAAACGCAGTGAAAGCAACAATTTAAAATTCGCGCCGATAAGTTTTTCCTCGAGTCATCGATAAATTTTGTAAGTACTTCAAAGTGGTATTTTTTATTTTACTGATTTGGAATATTATTGACGTGCCAGTTTTCAATATTATTAAAAGTTTTAAGCATATTTCTTTTAAAATTAAACGTTTTCCTACTTTTAAAAACATAAATATTCCATAAAATACTTTGGTATTTTATTTTTCAGCCGGTTTGGATTTCGACGACCGACATGCGGTCACACTGGTCAGCACGTGTACGAGAATTGAATATATTTGGTGTTTATTTCCCTCAAAATGGATGTTGTCAAGGAAGTCTTAGCGAAACACCAAAAGGAATTGGACAAATACAAGCCCATCACAGTAGACAAGCACCTGGAATGTCGCCTGGACGTGGGCACCCTGCTGATCACAGATCCCAACGACTTCGATGACCGGGAACTGAGGTGAGGGGTTCGCTTTTCGCCGTGTTTGCTGTTTTCTATAGTGATTGTGGCCACTTGCAGGGACAACAAGGAAGAGTACCTGGCTGCCTTGACCCGGGAGAACACTCAGCTACTGGTAAACGCCATCTGGGAGCTGCCCACAGAGCGCGTGGACGAGAGCATTGTGGCCAAACTGCCGGAACCAACTACAGTGCTACCCCGCCTCCGCAAGGTGCCTGGACCCCGGCCGCTCACCAAATGGGAGAAGTTCGCCAAGGAAAAGGGCATCACCAAGAAGAAGAAGGAGAAGAAGACCTACGACGAGACCATGGATGTAAGTTTCGCACCCTTAAACTCTCACAGAAACCCTAACCCATGTTCTTAATCCCTGCAGAAATGGGTGCCCACATATGGCTTTAAACGTGCCGAGGCCGAGAAGGCCAAGGATTGGGTCCTAGAGGTGCCACAGAACGTGGACCCCAACACGGACATGTTCCAGAAGAAGGTCGACTTGCGCAACGAGAAGGTGGCCAAGAACGAAATCCAGCGAATGAGGAACATTGTGCGGGCCAAGAAGGTCGATATGCCTCGCAGCGGTTACCTGGGACCAGAGGCTGCCTCCTCCAGTCAACTGCTGACCGCCGTGACCGTGGCCAAGTCCTCCACGGCTTCCGTTGGCAAATTCCAAAACAAACTGCCCAAAGAGAAGGAGGCACGTGGTCTGGGCATCAAGGAGCTGATTCCGGGCGGCAAACGGAAGCAGTCGCATATCACACAAACGCCCGAGAAGGAGGCCAACCTTGATCTCATCAAGAGCGTGCTGAACAAGAAGCCCAGGCTGGACGTGGACAAGGCGATATCGATGCAAAAGCACGACGATCGCTTAGCGTAAGTTTACCCTGAAGTATTCTTGTAGAATCCCAACTAAAACCCACTTACTATTCCAACAGACGCGAGGCAGAGGCTGAGAACCAACCATCGAAAAAGGGTGGCAAGAAGGGCAAGGGCAAGGGCAGTCGCAAGGCGGTGGGCAAAAAGCCCAAGGGCAATCGCGGCCAGCGGGCTCCCGGCAAGAAGGCCCAGGCCGGTCGCAAACGTCGCTAGGAAGGAATTACACACTTGCCTTAGGACACTCTTTTTTAATTAACAGAAAAAACACTTTACACTTATGCTTAATAAATCTTAGCCATAAGACAAACGGAAAACTATGTACGATAAAAACGCAAATTGACGGGTGAGGTGTGTCGCTTTAGATACTGGTACACAAAGTTGCGGAAAACCCGATTGAAATTCCGTATGGAAGGCCAGTGCAGATTGGCTGCATTGTCACGTGGTGTGTGCCACACGTCCGGGAAGGGAGTGGCCACTAAATGCAGTATAGGAACATCTGCAAGGAAAATTTTATTAGTATATAATTATTAAATGTATTAAGAGACCAAACTTACTCTCCTCCAGGAAGGGACGATGGTCGTCATCGACTAGACCACCACTAGCGCGATTCAAGAACATATTATTGTTGCCCTCCAGCTGACCGCCAGACCGCAGGGATTTCTCAATCTGCACCAGACTGGTGTGCAGGCCATGGGTGTTCTCGTAAAAGCTGGAGAACTTGGGATTGCGTGCGCCGATTAGATCCAGCAGCACCAAGACTTCCTGTGTAGGAATTTTTTATAATCAGATCAAATTTTTTGGTCTATTTACTCACTATTCTATCTATATTCCTGGGAGCCTGTTGGAACTGGCCGGCAGGATCCCTGCGCACCACTTGGGCTAGCTTCTTAGCCAGATGCTTTGAGCCATAAACGGAATCAGCGTCGGTCCAGTCCTTGAAGGCCTCTTCGCCATCAAAGAAGATAAGCTAGTCAACATAAAACATGATTTAAAAAGTGAAATTTTAAAATTAATCTTGGAGGAATTTCAAATATCAAAAATCTTTTTACAAGCTTCAAAAGAGAATAAATACATTTTTAAACTCTCTCAGATTAATTACCAAATGAAAATATAACTTCATTCTTTAAAGTTTCTTGGCTAATTATCTGTCAAGGTCTCTTATTGTTACGACTGTTAGTTAAACAACCTTCCCAGTTTACCATCAATCCCACATCGTTGCGATTGCGAAACTCTTTCTGCAAATAGCCACTCAGGGTCTTGGCGGTGTTCAGAAGTATGGCACACGGCACTGCCGAGTCGGTGGCGCCCAGGAATCCGGGATCATTGGGGAAGTACTTGCTGTCATAGTGGCAGGCCAGGGCCAGGAAGTTCTGGGCATGCGGATTGATTGTACCCACGACATTGGCGAACGTCAGCTCACCGAAAACTGGAACGCGCTGCTTGAACTCGTCAACTTCCGCCTGGAAGCCAAGGCCGCTAAGCGATTGGACCAGGTAGTCGCGCACCTGCTCGCAATTTCAATTGTGTCATTTTAATCCAAAAAATAAATAATCAAACTTTATGGGGCCCACCTGCTGATGCCCGGGGCTGCCGACGACGCGTGGCACCAAAATAGAGTCCAGAGTACGGTTGAAATGCGTCTCATCGTCGCTCCACTGGGTCACTCCGACCTGTAAACAACGAGACGACGGGTTTACAGTGACACTGTCTGTGATTTCCCGAGTGAGTCACCACAGCGGGGGTTATGGTTACCGCTCGAGCTTGTGGCTGCTGCTGTTGGGTCTGGGCCTGGGACGCTGCCAGCGGGAGGAGGAGCAGCATGCAGAGCAGGCCGGCGTGGGCCCTGAGCTTGGAACCGATACCCATCTGGACGCTTTGGAGCATGGTGGCGCACTAAGCGCGATCGACGCCTGAAAAATCGATCTCAACGGTACCGCTGTCGATGCTGCTGGCTGGCCGTTGTTTTAGTTTTCGTTTTCGCTTTCCGTTGTTGTCTCTTTGGCGGGCAAAACCATGAGGAAAGCTTTGGGCCTCGGCTCATGGGAGAGAGTCTTCCGACTCCGATCATGCTGCGAGAGCGGCTGGATCTCGTAAAGCTTCAGAGATGAACGGTCGTCGGGGGAAAAGTGCGCTGTGACGGCTGTTGGCATGCGACCTCGATTAATCACTGCTGATAATAATAATTACCTTAATTAATTTGCTCTTATGTGGAGGCAGTTTTATTAGAGCCCAGCTACACTGAGAGACTTGTCTTAATTTTTATATTTAAGTGAAAACTAATGCATTTTTTAGAAAATAGGAAAAATTAATAATAAATGTTCGCATAACTATTGTTAAAAATTAAGAAAACTAAGGAGTGCAGCCCAAAAGTTCCTACTACTAAAATAATAATAAACAATTCCGTTTAGTATTATCCGTAAAAAATTAAAGATTTGTTTTTTTCCTTTGGGAAATATAATGTTTAATGCCTTATACTTCATTTATATATTCGTCAAAATCAGTTTCGTATTCATCAATGTCTATTGACACCAAATAACCAGAAATAAATTGGCGTAGTATTTTAATCATATTAAGAATCGTGGGCCAATGTAAATTTTCCGCCTTATCAGCTGCTGTATGATGGACATCCGGGTATTTTGGCGGAGCAATGTGCAGGACAGGCACCCCTAAAAAGTAATATATATTAATATGAATTAATAAACTTTATAATATAGCTACCATTTTCTTTAAATGGCACATGATCATCGGGTAGATCATTCTTATACGACACCATCTTAGGGAACAGGACATGAGAGTCGACTAGTTTACCAGATTTCCGTAGCTCCTGCTCTATTTTTACAATGCGATTATGAATTGTATGATTTTTTTCAGAGAAGCTTGGAAAAGTTTGATTGGGTGAACCAATGTGGTTGAGAGTCATGACAAGAGCCTGTAAAAATACCACAATTTATTAGTAATTGAGTTCAGGAAATATAGGTAAAAAATATAAAAAACTTTCGGATAAATTTATTTTTAAGGAAAAGTAAAACTACCATCCATATAATCTAAAAATACTGATACTTAATTATTACAATTTTTTTTAAGTAAATCTTTTATAATCTTTGTCAATGGATACACCAAAGTTCGTTCAAAAATGGAAGATAATTAAATTCTATTTACTTTGACTTACTATTTCGCCTTTAGGTATAATTTGCCTATTCACAAAGTGCCTTGATCCATAGAGTTTAGGTTTATTTTCAGGTTCCGTGGCCTGTGACTCATGGCCGTCAAAGAATACAAGCTAAAAAGAAAACCTCTTTAATTATTTAATTATAAATTAATTATACATATATTTATTGTTACTTACAACCACACCAGTGGATGGGCCCACGGACTTGGCAAATGACTTAAACGTCCTGGCCAAAGCAAGCAGAATGGCACAGGAAACAGCTCCGTCGGTGGCTGAAACCAAGACGTCTTCCTCCTGTCCCTTCCTCTGACTTGGGCCATCGTAGTGGGTGGTTAGCACTAGATACCGGTCTGCCTGGTCATTCCAATAGCCCACCACATTGGAGTAGTTGATGCCTTTGAAAAAGTCATCCCTTTTGGAAAGGAAACCTAACAGCATTAGTTCCTTGTCGAGGAAGTGACGAACTGCGACATGTCCTGGGCTGCCGACATGGCGAGCAACAAGTAGCTTTTTCAGTGTCTTTCTGATGTACTCCTCGTCGTCTTGAAATGGGTCCATTGGCTTCTGGAATGCCCAACGCAGTATCAGAACGTACAGGAGCACATAAAACACGACAAGCAGTAAGGTTCTTCCGCTCATTTGGGAATAGATCTGTCCTGACCAAGACTCAACTGTAAAGTGTTCCCCGAATTTTTGTTATCTGTAGCTAACGCATTCGTCTTAACAAACTTATAATTAGCCAGAGCGTGTATTCCGTGAAATCACTAATGCAGAATTGCACGGAATAGGTGCATGGGAGGTAAGCTGTTTCCCTGAACTCGAAATGGGAATAGTCTCCTCTGTGAAATGAAGCGAGGATGGACATGTAGTTCCCGGAAATGAGACTAAATTATAAATAAAGTTAAAGTTTCAATTTACAAAAATATTTGTAATATTTAAAGTGTGTAGTAGACTTTAGACATGGAACCCACAAAGGATACTACTACTACTTATAGTCATAAGTTCGAATTTCCTTTTCATCGACACTCCGGGTAGTTAGCATCGAAGTGTTTTCGCTAATGGGCGGCGGGCTGGTGCGGCGCAGCATCCGCTTGGAGCGGAACTCATCCCGTGACAAGGTACGCAGGCTGGAACCCTGATGCAAGTAGTTTCGGCGCGCGGATCGCCTCGCTCCTGGACCACAGCAGGGTGAATGCCACAGCCGCTGATTCTTTCCAAAGACATTGCCCTCGCTCAGCGTCTGGGGCAGTTCGTGGTTAAGGGTTTCCGGCAGGAAGAGAGCCAGTACTCCGGCCAAAATTCCCAGGACGCCCAGAACGATTAGCATGAGGGAAAAGGAGAGCTGGGATAGGTACACCACCGGCGGCGACATCATCATGGCCACAAAGCCCATCGTGTGGATAAAGGAGACACCTTGGGCCCTCACCACCGTCGGCAGCATCTCCGCCGCCCACTGGAGTCCCACGTTGTAGCACATGTTGGCGAAAAGCCTTCCCGCCAGCGCTAAATTCCTCATATGCGTCGCGTTCACCATGCAGGCACCCACCAAACTAAAGATTCCGCTCAACATGGTAAAGGCAAAGGAACACCAACGGCGTCCGAAACGATCCAGGGCGAGGATCACCACGATATTGCCCGGCAGCTCCGTGGCACAGGCGATCGTAAAGAAGAGAAAGACATTATGCGAGTCAAGGACACTTGCCGCCCGAACATGGCCATCGTACACCAGCGACATGGCCATCCAGATGCCGATCATCAGGACCATATAGCAGGCCATGCGCCGGTATTTAAATATCGAGAACACGGTAAACTCACGTCCGTGCATTTCCTCCTTGTAGAACTGCACGCAGCACCTCTCGAACAGTTCCAGGATCCAGTGCGGCAGATATTTCTTGTTAACCCGTATTAATTGTTCCAAGATCTCCATGGCCTTATCGATCTCGCCCACGGATACGAGCCAGCTGGGATTGCAAATTAAGTATGATTTTCATTCCTTAGGAAAGCAAAAGGAGGTCTCACCGTGCTGACTCTGGCAGCACCCAGTAGGATAACATAGCAAACCAAAGAGGCAGTCCGGCCATGATGGAGAATTTCCGCCAGTTTTTAGAGGCCAGAGCTATCCAGGGCATCAGCATGGTAAAGGGCGAGTAGAACAGCAGCAGGGACAAGTTGGCCACAAGGGTTCGGTACTTGGGTCCGATGTACTCCAGAACTGAACATTAACCTCCATTAAAGACGACCACGTAAGAACCCAAATCTCCCACTTTCTTACCCAAAATATACACCATGGTAAAGCAGGTATCACAGGAGGCACCCACAAAAAACCTAAAGACAGCGAACGCCAAGAAATTCTGGGACAGGGCGGTGCCTATGCTGCCAATGATGGCGAGGGAGCAGCTGCTGACCAAGGCCGCCACCCGTCCGCAGTGATCCGCAAAGTATCCGTAACCCAGACAGCCCACAATGGAGCCAAGGAAAAATATGATCTGCGCGTAGGTGGCATACTTGTCATCCTTGCAGACCCACCCGAACTCCATGGTGGCCGTGACGAAGCGCATCTCCGACTTATTGAACCAGTATCCGTGCCGGCACGGCATCGTGGGCAGCGATGTGTCTATCATAGCCGTCTTGTTCCTGGCATAGCGTATCCTAGAGTAGTTGGTATCATACATTCGGCACTGACTGTAGGAGCCATCCTTCTCCCGGGGAATGGATAGCTGCTTGCGCAACTCCTTGTCCTTCATCAGCTCCAACTCCGGTTCGAAGCAGTGAAAGTCGTTGGGAGCCAGGGTCATGAATATCTGTCCCAGGTACACGAAGGCGGTAATGTAGCAGAAGGGAATCATGAACAGAAACAGTCGCCTCTGGAACCAGCCAAACTGGCCGAGCATTGGCAGCAGGTCATCGAAATCGATGTAATCGGATGCCTCCCAGGACTCCCTTCTGAAGGACAAGTGGGAAGGTCTCAGGTTATACAACGAGGAATTGGTTCGGCGTTCCCTTGCATCGTCCAGCGAATTCCCAACCTGAATGGATGTGTCCACCTTATTGGTTTCAAAGACAAGCCTGTTGTGGTGGTGAAATATGATGATCATATGGCTCAAGGATATATTTAAGGTTGACTGCCAGCTACTTACTTCCGGCTATTATCCACTGAGTTGTCATCTTTATCATTCCACTTATCATTTGCCATATTAATTGTCAACTTGAAATTATAAAATCTGGCAGAAAATAACTGGCTTTTGGATTAAAAGCCATTGTGAAAAAAACAAAGCCTTCTTTATTTATAAAATATATTTTTTCTCTTCGCAAAGTAAGCCTTTATGTAAGTCTTATCTTTCTTGATTTTTCTTAGCATTAGAAATCCTTTGCTTACACCATTTAATCATCTCTGACTTGTGGAAATCCTTGTGTTATCCTTCGCGATGACTAGATGATTTTCCATACCACTGAATTGGCTTTCATTTCCGGTTTGATAGCGACAACTGGAGCACAAAATCGGCATTGTCATTGACTTGAAGGAAGGAGGAGGAGGAGGCCCTTCCGGCATGGCGCCATTCCTCGCCCCTTTGGAGGTAGACTCATCCCGAATGCTCGGCACGTTAATTAAAAGCTTACCCAAATCCAATCGAGAACTAAGCCGGAGGAGCTGTTGTAATTTGTGGTATTGGCAAAGCCAACTCAGTTTGTGGCTAATTGCAGGAAAATTCGGTCTGCCGCAGCCAAGATGCAAGGAGTAGACCCGGCGAAACCGCCTGTTGCTATAGTGTTTTTGCCCTGCCAGCGCATGCGTTATCCTTGAAGTTCCTCGCTCTTACAACCATTTTCGAACTTTCATTCATAAAAGATTTTCGAAAGGATTTTCGAAGAGGAAACCACACTGGTTGCCTTTGGAGGAGGACTGTGCCAGTCCCGATGCGACTTTCAATGACAGCGGTTCGCGTTGCTGTAGCGAATATATATATCAAAGATCGCATAGTTTTGGGCCCCATAAATACGCCCGGTCATGCCACATAAATCAGTGTCATAAATCTGCTGCGCGTCTTGTGTGCGGAATAATGTGTCAGTGTCTGTGTACCGAAGGCAGCAGGGCTATATCCTAGATATCTATCTGCGGAGTGCCAAATAGAAAAACTCGTGGAAAGAAAAACAACTGGAGCAAACAAATTAGCCGTTTGGCGGGAAACCAGGATTAAGATAAAGGTGGAAGAGTCCTTCCGAGTGAAAGTGCCGAAAGTCAAGTGAAAGTGGCGGCAGCCGTTCCACAGCTCAAATCCCTCATCTCCAATGTTCATCCGGCTTGAGGAGGCGTGAGCGACTGAAAGATGGCCATCCTGGAGTCTTGTTGCTTCTGGAAGGACGTGCGGAGTGGCAGCTTCGCCTGTGCCATCTATACGTTGGTGGGTCCCCAGTATGGATATGAATAATTTGCCAACGATAAGATGTGGCTGCGAGCCAGAGAGCACATGTGCAAATATCGAAAATCCCCTTGGGTACTTTTTAGCCAGACGGCAAAACAACTCTGAAAAGTTTCTTTGATTTTTTTGGGAACTTTTTTAATAGAAGCAGTAGGAAAGTTATTCATTTGGCCAACACCCTCAGGTTGGACACAACTGAAAATAAATTTAAAAGCAATCTAAAGCCATTGTGGGGCATTTAACATAACTTTTTGAATTGATTAAAGAGAGTAATTTGCTAGTTTTTTTTTATGATTTTGTTGGAAATGAAAAGTATATTATTATTCATTATATTTTAATAAATACAGAATATATAAAAAAAAACAGTGATTTTTTGAACTTTTTAATATAATTAGTATTATTAAAGTTACATCCAGACCAACTTGCTGTTAAAATGAATTGTAATTCCAAATAATTCTGTTGATAGCCTATCTTCAATCACAATAATTTCTGCATTGTTCAACTCTTTGCCTTTGATGTGGTCAATAAAATAATGACAGAATTCCGTCCTATTTCTTTAACAATCAAAATTAATCTAACTGTCAGCAACAAATTAATATTGTGTCTCGTTACACAAATTATTTATCTTTGAAGCCTGTCATATTGCATTCCCCTAATTGATAGCTGTCAAAAGCAATGAATTAGAACGATTCTCATTGAAATTTAACGAAAATACCTCTAAGCCAACATATTAACGAGGAAAAAGGAGCTCTCCTTGAGCAATTACGGCGCTCAATTTTCACTTGAACTGGATTTAGGAGAAGGGAGACTTCATTTTCGGGGCTTCTGGCACAAAAACCGTGTGGCGTAATTTCCGGGTATCCTTGTGGTTGGTTGCTGCACTCAAAGAGTATTTATCTTTTGTATAAATTTAATTAGTAAAATGTAAATCTATCTTTATCTTCTATGCCTCAGAATGTTAGGTATTCCTGTTCTGTGGCTTCATAATAAATTCCCTATTTTTGTTAAATTTAGAATAATTATTTCCAAGCTAATTTTATTTCCCGTGTATTCACATTCCTCCCTTTTTATGTGCAGGTTTACTTTGGCTTCTCGACGCTTATGTTTTTATTCTACCTGGTCGAGGAGCAGGAATTCCTGCTGGGACAACGGGCCCAGCCCATGGGCGAGAGCCTGCTGGAGAAGGGTGATGTGACTGTAGGTGAGGCCAAAGCTCCTAGCTCCTTTCTTCCCCTTACTTTTGCCGTGAGAGGTCCTGGCAAGCGACTCAATTACGTGTGATTTATGCCTCTTGCAGCGACTGTGATATTCAACGTTTTGTTTCTCTTTTGCTCGATGCTGATGGTGTTATCGTCGGTTTTGCTGATTCTGGGCCTCCAGCAGGTGAGTGTGTGTGAAGTTGTGAACTCCCCTCCGACCACATCTTTTTGAGGAACTTGCAGAACAGGCGCCTGCTGCTGATACCCTGGATACTGTTCATGCTGGGCGACCTGCTTATCGAGTGCTTCCACCTGGTGCACTTGACCCTCTCCCGCCGCGTCATATTCGATCCGATTGTGGGTTTCATCTTCACCATGGACTTTTTCATCCTGTGCCTCAACGTGAGTTTAAAACGCTGCTGAAAAATCCCCGCTTGAGGGTCACACCCATCTACTTTTTCCAGCTCTACTGTCTGCTGTGCGTCATCTCGCAGTATCAGGCATTCCGCCTGCAGCGCGCGGAGCTCCAGCTGGCGGCCACAGCGGCGTCGGTAGGTATTCGGTGAATGTGTTGTGCCATCCCCAAGTATGCTTACCTGCCTGCCCTTACCCCGACCAACCATGTGCCTCCAAACCCAAGCCTATTGTGGTCTTCACAGCAGCCGAGAAACTAACCAAATCGCAGCAGCAGCAACAGAGGCAACAGCAGCAGCAGCAGCAACACAGTCTGCTGCAACAGCTGGAAACCGGATGCGGAAATGGAAATGGCAGTAGCAAGCGTCGACGAATGCTGGCCAGCCCGCTGATAACCTCGCAGCGGCTCACCAACTTCTCCACCATCACCGAGGAGGAGGAGCAGCAGTCCCGGACAGGTGAGGATTAACCTGCCGCAATAATTCGCAACTAACATCGAAGAACAACACTTAGGCCACACAGCGGAGCTGCCGCAGCCAAACGGAGAGCAGCTGTCCCGAATACCCATTATATCTCTGGCCTCCAGTCCGGCCCATGGCGGTGATGCAAGTGCAGTTCGTCACTAAGCCAACCTTTCGTGTTACGTGTTTTTGTGCCCAAATCCCCAAAAGGCAGAGATTTAAGCAAGAGTTCAGATATTTTTACAAATTGATTGACCTAAGACAGCAGAATAATAAAATGCGATTTCCAAGGGAAACACTGTTATTTGGCAGCATCCTCAGCATTTTCAGCACATTTCATTTGCATGCCTGCTCCATGGAAACGGAACTGCAGCTAACGGAGAAGGGATCCAAAGGCAAATACCAGGAAGTGATAAAGCCCTTTGCCTTTGCAGTCCCCAAACTACAGATGTCACACCCGTGGGCACAACTGGGAAATGCAGCAGAGTTCCTCTCAATCTGAATTTCTAGGAACAGAAAAATAAGGAACTATACATTTTTTATGGAATTTTTGTCATAATTCATTATGAGCATTATAAGAGGGGCAAACATAGACATATCTTAAGGTTTGAAATCCCCAATAAAGGTGTATAAAAGTATGTTTTTAAATTGGATTTAAATTAAATTTAAATCTCTTTAAAAATGCATTATTTTTAATTCATTTTTATAAGCTTAAATTTTCCGTTTCACCCCTGAATCCCCTATAATCTTAAATTTTATTCACCTCGAATTATTTTCACCCCTTAATGTTCTTCTTACCGAAGTTCAACTGTATTCGTTCTATGAAATTGCGTTGCTAGAAAATGCCAACAGGATGTGAGCTCCGTTTAAACTCAAGCTCCTTGCCAGGCCAAACTATACAGTCACTCAAGCAAATGACCTCTCGTGTCGTCGTCTGACTTTTTGAAATAATTATTCAAATGTTTGAGCTTCACCCGAGTAGATAGCCGCAGGACGTAACCAAAAACAACAAACAAAAAAACAAAAACCCTAAAACAACAAGAAGGGGATAAAAATGAACGTTTAAAACTTAATTAGCTTTCTGGAAAATGCTGACTAGACCCAAGAAGGGTCAGGGATTGAGCACGGGTTAAGTGGTTTTAGTTGCCGCTTAATGATATTCAAATTATACTTAAAGGTCTTAATTAAAGACCTTTCTGCGAGATAAACCAAAACTAGGATCCATGCAAGGACAACACACAGATGTCATCAGTCCGCCAGCGACAGAAGCGTCATTAAATGGCACTTAATCACTCGGCTAAATTGGCCCTGTTAATTAAACCCCCAGGTGGAGATGCACTGACAAATGACACCGGCATTCTGGCTTCGCTGCCTTGGAGCTGATGAGCGATTTAGGGACATAGGAGGAGCAGTGAAACAGGGCTTCATGGCCGCCAGCTGTCCATGGCAAAGGATCCGAGCGCCATCTGCAAACTGTTGTCCAGCTTCTCGACTGTAAAATGGCACAGATGCGCCAGACGTGACACTGGGAAAAATGTCATTTGAACGTATTTTAAGTCTTGTTTGCATCACAAAAAAAAGGTAATCAACTTTGACTGGAAATATTGATTATAAAATAAATTTAAATTATTAAACACTGTATATGGGACTCATTTTATATTTCATATTTAAATTGAAATCTACTAAAATCGAATTAGAAAATCACTTGAGGTTTTAGATAATTTTCTGGTTAAGTTAAAGTATAAATTTTAAAGTTTTGTCACTGTTAAAGATTTGAGTGAACATGGAACAGGGTCAAAAGGTATGCACACACATGGGTCCCTTGTATGGATACTATACAAACTCCCGCCCCCATATGGAAACCCAGCAGAGTGGGCACTGTTATTACATTTGTGAAAAGTCGCTTTTGTGCTCAAATATTGACATTGCCGCTGGCAGCAACATTCCACTCATTCCTATGACATATTTCCCCCGAGTCGCCCCTCTTACATTCCAAAAACAACTGGACATCCTTGTTGGAAAATACAGAAAGACAGACAAAAAAATCTGGCTTAATGGATCCCTAAGTGGCGGAATGCAGTAGAAAGTCAGTTGGATAAATATCATATTTCCAAGTGGCCAGGACTCCTACGCAAACACAAATGATTAAGAGTTGAGGCTTCGTTCAATTTGTAATTTTTTCATTTATTTCCATTATTTTTTTGGTACCTGTAGCCGTACAATGAATATTTCAAATTGCAATCTTTCCGCCCGACAGCGCTTTGAGCCTTTGATGCAGAAACAATTTTTGGCCCAGCATGCAATCCCGGCGGAGGTCATTGATTTAGAAGCCGTGGAATGCTCGTGTAATTACTCTGGATTGGTTTTTGTTCGTGAAATCGAATATTTTCGACTATGGCGGTTATTTCTTCGGTTGTGAAAAAATGTGGGCAGAAAAAATGTGTGCAAACTGATGTGAATATATGTATTTTTTATTTAGTAAGCATAAATATTTTTACAACACACCAGGAATTTTACATCAAATAAATAACTGAACAAATATATTTTTAAACTATAAACAAGATATCTAAACTTTGGAAAGTCGACATTTTTAAGCTTTTAAACTTTGCACTCATTCAGACAATTTAAATATTGCAACATAGAAGTAGCAACAACTAAGCTCTTCAGCTTTTATATTAAGGCATATTAAATATGCAGATCTGCTAATAACCCAGGCTTTGCTTTTTCCTATTGTTGCATTCCTGGAAATGTTGACTGCATTTGCCGCGCAAATCCTGGGAATTACTGGCAGCATTACCAACAGCCAGAGCTGGCTTCTTGCCTGGTCCCTTTAAGGTTGCCATTGTGTGGCACTTAAGGGATATAAGTGGTTGTGCACCACAATCCCAGGATACCCCCTAGATCCTTCGCACACACACACACACTCGATTGACAATAAGCTCACTTGCGGGACGCAGAAACGCGCGCGCTTTCTATCTAATTGCTAAGATGGCCGGCCGCCGCTCGTCCCCGAGTCCTGCTGATGCCAGGATAATGAGTTTTCCATTAGCGCGTGAGTGCGGCAATATTTGCCGAGTGTCTCCGGCTGCTTAAGTGAAAATTCAATTAAAGCATAAGTGAAATCAAATGGAATTCCCATACTATATAGTAGCTCTTGACTGGCGTGCATCGAACTTTTGGGCCGAAATGCTTACATCTTTGATGAGACAAGGTTTTGGCTATAAAGTTCGACAGCCTGCTGGCTGTGAGAGTGTAACACAAAGGCTGTCTAACTTTTCCTTCCCGGAGCATACATCGTCCTGGGTTCTTCTCTCACACAATGGAAATCAAAAAACTCGTGTGTATTTAATCCTGGGAACGTCAAAAAAAAACCTTTTCCTTTGTAAGAGTCGCTCATTGGATTAAATGATTAAATGAAATGTTAAAATTTAAGAAAGTTTGACTCAACTTTTCCCCATGCTCATGTAAAATATTAACAAATTGCGAGACAAGCTAAAAAGGACATGCTCTTCCTGCCTTCGGCTGACTTTTCTGGACTTTCACTTGATTTATAGCACACTAGCAGACCCGACCCGCTTTGCTGGGTCCGAACTAATGATAGTTGACCCGGCAAACA
>JAEIIL010014745.1:0-13089 GCA_018905715.1 Drosophila lini | reverse complement strand
TTTATACCTATATTTTATTTCCTTTGTATTGGGAAATGTCTTCTTCGCCTTGCGGCCGACTGCCTTTTATTGCCCCAACAAATGGCACTGAAATTAAGAAAAATGGCGCAAAAAAGGGTTGCCCCCTTGCCTGGGGCTCAGTGTTTGCTCAATGGCACATGCAGGCGATCAGAGGGGGCAACGGCAACCCTTTTATCAGAAAACCCAAATAATGTCGGCTATTAGCGGCCGGGTCAGCAGTTCCAAATAAAAGTTTTCGGGGGCCTAGAAAACCCGGCAAACCAAGCCGCCGACACTCACTAATTAAACTAATTAACTGAGATGGCCAAAAGGGATAAGTTCAGGCCCTAAAATGTCTTCCAACAAA
Organism: Drosophila lini; assembly: GCA_018905715.1. Lineage (NCBI taxonomy): Eukaryota > Metazoa > Arthropoda > Insecta > Diptera > Drosophilidae > Drosophila > Drosophila lini. Next base: position 12,722 of record JAEIIL010014745.1, on the reverse strand, counting down.
TCGAAAGGGAAACCCAGACTCTGCTCCTGGCCGCACAAAGTGGGTCACAGGGCGGAAAAGCCAAGGAAAATTCAAAATATGCTGCTGCCTCCGATTAGAAAGCGTTTAAGGATGAAGCCCTATAAGGACTAAATAATTTCTAAATAAAATCCCGGAGTAACCACCTTTTGCTGTGGTCTTTTTCCTGCCCGCTCTAGACCTTCTCCGAGTCACTGAGTTGCTCTATTCCCGACGAGGATCGTTGATCTTAGCCCGTTGTCGAACACAAACAAAAACTTTTCACTTGACACTGATTGCTGCTGCATTTTAATCAGACTTTCATAGATTTCTTCTTTTATTTTCATATATTTCTCATATATGCCTTGAATGCAGGATTATAATTCCGAGACACTAACGGCGGCGTCAGGATAAACGCGCACACACGCGACGCGAACGCACGAAGTCCGGCAGCAGCGCCAGCGGACACATCCTTACGAGCGCACAACAAACACGAAACTGAGCGCTTCGTCTTTGCGCAAATAAATTCCGTTCCCAGTTGCCAGTTGCCGCCGAGAATCCGCCAAGTAGCACCACTCTATATCCATCGGTGGCTCGTCGCTCGGCTCGCGTTCCGAGTTCAGAGTTCCCGAGCTCCGGGCTCTGGGTTCTGAGTTCTGCGTTCTGCATTCCCACCACCCGAAGGCCCGAGCTGCGTTGCCTAGATTTTTGTGCGCGGGTGGACTTCGCCTCGGCAGTCGTCCTGCCGAGAGTTACTCTCACTCTCGCTCTGTCTCTCTGCGGAACAGGACTCTCTCTCTCTCGTGTCCTGTTCTAGTTTTGACTCCGAAACCCACCACAGGGACTCCGAATCTAGCGTGGCTTATCACTGATAAGAGAAGAGAGTGCCACGACACCACGACCTGCTCAAGGCGGTCAGGTGCCGTGGCTTGTGGAACAAATGGAAAGGAAAGGCTCACAGTAAATATTTTAAAGGAATATGCATTAGTACCGGAAGGTCCTTGCCAGATGAAGGAATGCGAGGGCTTTAAGCGAATTATGGGAATAATTGATTGAGTAAATTATAAGGGTTTTATTTTACAGAAGTTTGATTTATTTTGTTAAGATGTTTAGTTCATAAATTACATTTAATTTAAATTAATTAAAAATTTAGTTTTTTACTCTATGATTTCACGATGACACATTGTTGAAACTTCCACATAAAGCCAAGGTATTTTAAAGGTCTGATTGGTTTAGAATTATTCTTAAAACTTGTGATATTTATAAAAGGGTTCTTCGTTCAATTTAAAACAAAATCCTTCTCCTATTATTCTTATATTAGTATATTTGAAATAAATTTAAGCTAATGCGAGAGAACTAATTAAGGAAACTATTGTTTTTTATGGCACATATTACAAAATCTCTTTGGGAAAATATTTTTGTTAATTTTAAAATATTTGTACAATGAAAATAATACAAAAATATTACAACAAATATTTTAAAACCCAAGGTATTATGATATTCTTCTTAAATGATTATTTTTTTATATAAATAGAAACAATATTCAGAATTAATATTTAATTTAATAAATTCTACTCAATCAGCTTGGTTAGCCTGTAATAACATAACAGAAACATAAAATTATAATTGTAAATGTCTGGCTAAGTAATGTACCCCTTAAACTCAATGTACTGCCCAACATCATCATAAGCCTGTACAACCCATAAACACAGTTAATGTCCTGTCACCAAGGATCACATAATCTTATTTCTGTTAAGTTTCCAGAGCTGTAATGTATACAAAATAATTCGAGAAGCCTTCCTGAAATGCTATTAGCAGTTTAATTCGAAATTATGTTACAGTTAACATGCTCTAAGCCACAGCTACTTTACCTTCTTTTAACACAGGCTCAGTTATAACATAACAGCTTGGCTCTGGAGAAAGTTTTCGAAATCAGTTTCGAGTTTCTGCTATTTCTGGCAACTGTTAAAGCACAGAATATGTTGAATTTTCGAAACATTCTCAGTGGTAACATAAACTACCCCTTGTTTTTAAACGAATGTTAAATGGCTCGACTGGCTGTTCGAAAGAGGGCTGTTATTTTCTTAAACTGGTCTGAATTTCGACTTACATGTCCAGTTAATGTAAAGGTACATACGACTTTTAGAGGGGTGGAATGTAATCTGAGGGCTGTAAGAGAATTCTGTTTAATTTTCGAATGTTAGATTCTGGTGGAAGGACATATCCCAGGAAGTAACCTTCTGTTAGTTGGCTTACATTTGGTTTTAGTTTTTTTTTCACTGACTAAAAGGGCTGTAAATGGCTACAGAAATCGCTGTGAAATGTTATGTTATGTTATTTCTCCTGCTGTTGTTACAACTTTTACTTTCGGAAATGACTTGTTAAACGATTTTTATAATAACATTGCATAAGCCTGTTTATTTATTAGCATTTCGAATAATGTTGCGAACATTTCCTGTTGAAATTTATGTTGTCAACATGTTTATGTTTTTCCAACATTTCGTTACATTTCCTTAAAAATTGTATTAAGTCCGTTGGCTAACAGGATCTGTTGCTTGTTCTGTGTTAAGAGTTAACATGCATCCTTAACAGTTATCCTTTTTATTTGTTTTTATAACCTTGCAAGGTATTAAAAGTTAAGCTAAACGTTTGCAACGCCTCGAAATAGTAGTTCAACCGTAAAAATCTATATATTCATTAAAAAATTACAAGAATAATTTATTTTATTTGTATTTTAAATATATATTAAATTCCCTTTAATGTCAAAATTAAAACAACCTTAAAATAAATTAACTTTGAATTTTATTGCGAAAATATTCCTTATAAAGATCATTTATGGCCATTAAAGCAGCTAATAACAATTACATTTGCAATGCCCAATCGAACCCCTTAATTTGTTACCTCAACTTCCGCAATTATTGCCAATACACAGGCACCTGCCCCTAAACGGTGGCCACGCCCCCTCAAAGCCACAATTTAATAGCCCAACAAGAACATCCTGCAGCAAGGAGAAATTCCGCACAAAACTCACCCCCTCTGGGACAGAGTCAGCAGTGCAGTCAGTTCCCTTAATCGCCAATGTCAACGCCTTTTCGGGAAAGGAGTTCAAGGAACATCCCGGACATCCGGACATCAGGACCTCCGAACAACCCCTAAACCTAACCAGCGACGATTTATAACGCACTTTAAATTGCAAAAAATTGCAACAGTGATAAGGGAGCGCCGGTCGCCGGGCGTCGAAACCGAAACTAATTCGCAACAAGCGCAATAAAAATTATGAACAATAGCGGAAATTAGCCATGGTATCCTGGGGGAAGGGTGGGCAGAGGGGCGAGGAGCGAGGAGCAGTGGAGAGGGGCGGAAAAGTCACTCGCTCTGCGGTTTTTCGCCAAACTGACAGCGCAACGAAATGCCAACCAATGCATGACGAATGCAAGCTGCGTCTGCCGAACTCGGTGAAAAGGTACACTGAAAAGTAATCTAGGGACTTGGATTTTTAATTAGAAAAATATTTTTTTGTTTTTAAAATAGTTTGTTGTTACGAAAATCATATTTCTGGTAGTTTAAATCGGCTCAGAAACTTATTTAAATTATAAATTAAAAGGTGAACAAAAATCTTAAAGAAAGTATTCAATATATTGATAGATTCAATATTTTAAGATATTTTCCCTGTGTTTAAAAATTAAATTAAAATATTTAAAGTTTAAAAACCGAGTTTAACATATTTTACAAGAATTTGAAGTACTAAAATTCTATGTTTACAAAGAGTTCCTTAACTATTTCTCTCAGTGCCTTGGCAGGAGCTGCTGGAACAATTGCAGATGACATTGGGGGATAACACTTTCGCTGGGGGTGGCCGGAAGTTCACGGGGGCGAAGTTCACGGCCCCCGAACCCCTCCCCCCTCGCCAAACACAAACTTTAATTAGCAACTTTTGTAGATTTTTTGCCAGAAGCCTGAACCAAAACCAGGAGTATGCCTCAACCCACTAGCCCTTCCCTTGTCCGTGTCTCCGTTTGAGTGGCTGCTGCAGCTTCCGGCGGCGCTGCACCTTTTTGCCCCCGGCTCGTGTTCGTGGTAAGTTGATACCGCCTCTCTATATGGCATCTATGGGTTTGGTTTATATATAGAATATCTGGCTGGCGGCGCTGTGTGTGGAAAAGTTAGCTTCGTTCGGTGGCAGGATAAAGGATGCTGCTCCGAGGGCGAATGACACTTGACAGTGATTTATGGCCGGGGCCACTGATAACCCGCCAAATCCGAATCCAAAGCCGAAGCGGCAAGTGCAAATCCAGGACAATCAGGACTCACCCCTCTCAGTTGTGTATCTCATATATATATTATATATGGTCTATATATATTTCCATGCCGCAAATGCTGCAATTTCGAGCCAAAACGCTCGCATGTGCAATCATTTTTTATCGCAAATCTCTCGCTTTCCGCCCCCCTTGAGGTCCTGCCCAGCGGGGTGTTAAATTGCCAGGACTGCTGCCTCAATTTCAGCGTCATTCAACGCCATTAACCTTCTGTCAATTTCAATAAGTCAGCGGTTCACAAAAAAGCAGCAGCAGCAGCCTGCCTGCCATTCATGGAAATCTGTTGCAATTGCAACGGATCTGGAGTCCAGATCTAATACAATATTGATAAGGACTCTGGACTGACATGCATGTCCTAAATTACACTCACATGGCCGCAGGGGATGATAGACTTTGCTGAATGATAAAAATAAAAACTAAACTCGAAATGCCGCACTTGATGGGCTGTCTAAATTTGAGGCCAACGAAGCACAAGGGTTTTTTTTTATGAAGAATAAATACATATAATTTTAGAGAGCTGTTATCCTTGAAGAACCCTTTTTAATGACACAAATCTGTTTATAATTCTTTGGTTAATTTTCGTGCTGAAGTGCCAAAACCGCTTAACATGAAGCCCACACAAAATCGATCGCTATAAATGGTATTTCGCACGGTTTTTGTGTCAGTATTTTGTATTTTTATCCTTGCGGAATGCGGTGCAGTTCACACACGCACACCTTTGGCCGACCGCATATTCCCCAACGAACAGGACAGTACAGGACAGGACAGGACGAGACAGGACAGGACATTGGGCCCGTTCGTTTGGTGGCTGCGCTTGTTGCCATTTCCGCTTCCGTTTGGCGCTGTCGTCGTTGTCATGTCTACATGTCCTGCGTCCTGTACGCCGTGTCCCGTATTCCCTGTATTCCAGCCGTGTTGCACATAAATCGTTTAAAATAAAGTGATAATTGCATTTGTGTTTCAACTGTCAAAGTGACGTTGCCTGTGTCCTTTTAGAGTCCTGTGCCTGGGCTTAACGGTAACTGCTGCCTGCTGCTGCCTGCTGCTCTACCCTGTCGCGACATTTTATGAATGTCGCCGCCGTATGAATAATTGCGATAGCAGCCAATTTGAACGTTCCTCCATAGGCACTCCATCCATCGAGCCGCGATTCCTTCTCGTTTACGCAATTTCGGGGGTTGTTTATGTCCTTCGAGCGGCCGCCTGTGTGTTCGCATGTTTTAATTTCAGTGTCACTGTGAAGTGGATTAAAGTATTTCCAGAGGCTTACAAGCCTAAAACGAGTGCAACCCCTCCGATGGGTGGGCAGCCGCGCCGCCCGGCGAGAGCTGCACTCCGGGTTGCCTCAAATGGCAAAACGCACTTTTCCGGCGCTTCTTCAGCAGAGGGAGAAAAAAGTGTTGATACATAACATGAAAACTAAAAAAAATGTATATACAAAAACAATTTTTCCGTATAGAATAATACATATTTTTCTTAAATTTCTTAATATTTCTAATAAAAAGTTGTTTAAATTAATTTTTAGACTTTTCCAAAACCAAATTATCATTTCAAAATACAGATTTAAACAATTCAAATTTTTTTTTTATACCATTTTTTTCTCCCTGTCTGTGCACGTGAATTTATGGCAACTGATATATAAGGCATTCCCACCTCTACACACTGTCTGTGATTAATATGCAACACCCCGTTGGCCCCGTTGAAAAAGAATGGCGCGTTCGCGTTTCGTGTGAAGCGGCCAAGTGTTCGCTCGCTCGCTCGCTCGAACCCTCTCGTCCGAATTGAATTGTTAAGCAAATAGCATTAATATTTATATTGTTTTTTACTCTGGCAAGGGTGCAGCACCGAATGCAGACTCTCGACGCGACGTCAATTGCGTCGCTAAGTGCCACGGCAAACAAAGGGAAAAAATATTGAATGAAAAGTGTCGAGAGATCCGCCGCATGTGGCAAATTAGGTTGCCTTTGATGCATGATCAGGGCTCCGAGAATTATGCAAAAAATAAATAAATAAATATTAATTCACTTAACAGGCAGGCTGCCCCTCGTCTTGACCTGTATTTCCTTCAGGGGTCTTTGGGGTTAAATCGACACGAACCTTGCGTGTTTGAACCCTAGAAGTACATGAAAAAAATCAACACACACACAAAGTGTCGATTTGATGAATGACGTTTATTAAGCAAACAATTTCGAGCTATTTGCAGCCTAATTGAGACCCATGCATCAACGTGTTGTGGCAGTTAAATGGCTTATTAATATTTAACAGATATTAAAAAAAGCACAAACAGAAAACAACTAAGTCAAATTAAAAACAAAATTGTAACACGACAGTTGAATGTAGTAACTCGGACCTTTGCATGTTCTACGAACTCTTTGAAAAAAAGGCAATCAAAGGGCAGTAAAGCCCTGGAAAAACATGGAAAATAACTGCAGTGAAGCAGGCTTTCGAGTGGAAATGAGTTTTGCATGCAACACGCTTCTGTACAGCGAGTTTATGGGAAAAAGCAAAAGAAAAACTAGTAAAATACAAGCATTTTCCATTAATTATAACCGACCGGCACACGTTTATGGTCGGAAGTGTAGAGCTGTGGTCAAGTTAAAGGAATTCCAACTAAGTTAACTGATTAGTTAATAAGTCACACTACTTCCAGATCTTGTATCTGTGTGTATTTGGAAAATTAGCCAAAACACCTGCTGATTACCTTGTCAACTTGATTTGAATAATAATTTACAGTAATTCATAGCGCTGTCGGAATATTTGGGTACAGTAATTAGTTAGTTTCTTGTACCTTTTTTGGTTCCAAAAATGAATCAAGTTTTAGCAAAGGTTTTCTAGTTTTTTATGAAAGCGTTACTTGATTTATTTATATTTTTGCTTACCTTTTAAATTAATTTTTATTGTTTTTAATGTATTTTTAAGGTTAAGAGTACTTGGTTTTGGTGTGCGCTTTAGGTTTTATTTTAAGAATATTTTATCTAAAGGTTTTCATCAACTAACCTATTTATTTTTGATAGCATCTCATTTAGTTGAATTACTTTAAAAATTTCTATAAATTCCCCCTTAATTACTATTGTTTTTATTTATTAATTCCTCCTTAAATACTTATGTATTGTACTCTCTCATTACAAGTACCTTTTGTACCTCAATTACTTCCTCATGTCAAGTACCCTGACATCTCTGATAGCTCCCTGCCACTTGACTGTTGCCAAACAATTTACAACTTTCTGCTCCTCATCATTTGCACATTTTTTGGTTTTATGGTTTGGCAAGCCTTAAAAAAAAATTATATAAAATGTATGCATTACGCTGAGAAAAAGTTTAACCGACAAACTTGCACACACACTCACCCACGAATCCTCAAACCCGCCGGGAAAACTAGCAACTGTAGTTACAATAAATACATATGCAGGACGATTCTGCCGACTCTGTCGCTGGCATTATAGAAATCCCGTTAAACCCACTTAATTCAATAAAACACCTTTCACACACTTTGCGCCAAAGCCGACAACAAACTATAAGGATACGAGTGTGTGTGTGGGTGTGTATAGTGTGTGTGGGGTGTGTGAATGGCGGGGCGGCGCTTGAGAGCGTGCGCCAAAAGCTACTTCACGGCGGCAATTTACGTTTAAAGTTGCTTAAAGTTGCTAACGACAAAAGTTATAATTGCATAACGTGTGTGTGTATATGTACGGGTCCCCCGGCTTTTAGTGTGTGTCGCCCTCACTCACACACTTGAACGAAGTGCAGCAACACACTAACAGCTGCACCAGGAAAAAAAATTATACATGTTTAAGTACTTAGTTTGAGCATAAAACCTAAAGATCATAAGGGGATTTCCAGGGACTAGCCGAGGGTTAATAGATGAAGTAAGGGGGGTTAAGGTTGGGTCTGTTCCAGGCTCCTTTTTTTATACATTTCTTGTATTTTTCTTGAATTTTTCATACCTGTGTTATGTCCCTTTCAGGACTATATGGAATTAATTCTTCTATTTTTGTTGTTTCTTTAACTTTAAGTTAAAGTTTAGTATTCTGTAAGTTGGCTGTTCTTTCCAGCCTCCTTTCCATGCAAGAATCATGACATTTTCATTTCCTTTTCATCAATTGTTCAAGCATTTTTCATGTCCTTTTCATGACCTTTTCATGTCTTTGTCCTAAAATAAGGATTTTAGTTAAGTTTTATAAATACTGAAAGTTTGTTTCCTAACTCTCTCCATTTTAAGAGCATATTTTTTAGCCCCCTTAACATATTTTTTGACAGTGTAAAATCGCAGCTAAAACTACGCTGCGCTGCTTCCTTGGCTCCGAATTCGTATGCGAGGCAGCATATGGCAGCCGGAAATGAAACGTAAATCAAATAAGTAAGAAGCGTAAATGCTGTGCGCACACACATCCAGTTACACACGCACACATACACACACTCCTGGCGACACACAGCCAAAGTACAAGTGTATTGTCATTAGCGACACAACACACAAGGAGAGAAGGGATGCGATGAATCCGAGACGCTGCTCTTCTCAAATTGAAAAGTTTTGAAGTGCATTTTTCATGAAAGTGGCAGCGATTCGAAAGGAAGGCGAAGGAAATTGTTCATATTATAAAATAAAAGCGGAAAAGTGTTGCGACGAGCAGGGCAATGATGGAGGGGAAACTACATCAGGCAGGCAGGGGGCGACGCATGTCCTTGGACCACGCCCAACACCCACCGCCCACTTCCCCCGATGATTTTCCAACCGTCAGTCAGCGGCAGGTTCGGAAAAAATGTCAACGGCACTGCGGGGAGGCGTGGCCTGGCTGTCTGTCGTGCCTTTCCATTTTCCCCCATTTTCATTACGTTGAAATGCGTTTCGTTGAATTAGAAACATTTCATTTTCGCTGCTACTTCCTATTTCCCGTTAGCTGTCCTTCGTGCCCGACTTGTCTGCGATTTCTTCCTTCATTTTCCGAGGCGTTTCCCAGAAGGTGTTGGAAATGTTTTATGTCTTAATAGCTTTTCGCAGGCACACACATTCCAGCTCAAAGCAAAAAAAAGGGGGAGTACCGCTCTGCTTTAATGGGTTAACGAGTTTTGCCCCTTTTAACCTTTCTTTCTACTTTTTTTTTTTGATTGAGGAATCCTCAATTAACGCCGCGGGAGTTGTGAAATTTGATTTCGTCTAGGAAGAGCGGTAACTGTTCTTAATTGAGTTTTTAGCTTAACATAATTAAGGCCAAATGTATTATTCTTTATTCTAAAAGGATTCAACAATTTTAAAATATTTTTTAAATTACAAAAAACTTGCTATTTGTCTGGGAGTAAATATTAAAATTATTGGGAATTATTAGGCAAGTAAAAATGCATTTTCCTGAATCTTAAAGTCTGGCTTCTGGCTTTAATGAAGCGAACATTAAACACCCAAAAACCCTAAGCCTAAAGCCCCATTCAATACCCCGAAAAACCGACCCGAAATGAAAATGAGACCAAGCAAAACATAATTTCAATTTCCGCTGCAATTATTTGTGGGTTCGCCGGCTGCCGCCGCCTCTTCATTGTTGTCATTTTGTCAGCAGCTTAAATAATTAAAATTATACATGTATGCTGGGGCGGTCACCGCCCACATTTAACATTCTCTAATTTAGTTGCCGACTGACCAGGACTAGCACAACATTTTCATAATATATGACAACAGCATTAAAAAGGGCCACAAATTTTCAATTTGCCAGCGCGCGACCAGCAACGATTTGATGGAAAAATTTGTGCGCATGAAAAATTCAGTTGGATAAATCCGTGATATTGTCGTTCAATGTGAATTATTACCGCCAGCAGGCAATGATATCTATACATCAAGGCACTGGGAGAAAATTTGAGCTCTAATTTAAATGTTTTATGTTAAATTGTAAAGAAAACTATTTTTATTTACAAATATTTGAGCTTGAATTTTATTTTCAAATTTTCTTCAACTATAATTTCCTTAAAATAATTTTAAAAAAAATACTTCAACCTTTTCTCTGGGTGCATAAGCCCTTTTTAGCCGCCATCCTGTCAACGCCATTCAGTGGGCCTGTCACTCTTAACGGGGCTAAAAACATTGAGGGTCAATAAAACGGTGGGAAAACACTTTCCCGACTTTAATGCTCCATGGCTGTGTGGGTTGTGGGGGGGGATGAAGTGAAAACGGCATGATTCCGTCTCTCATATCAGTCATCTAACCATTTAGATAGGCCATGGAGCAGCCATGGAGCTATGGAGCCACTGAGCCATCGATGCGTGGTCGTTAGGAACACTGGCTTTCCCCTGAAATTTGCCAGTTTTCCTGTCGAAGAAAAAGATTGCGATATTGTCTGTGCCTGTGCCTCTCGGTTGTATCTTAATGAAGTATCGATTTCCCTGGCCTCGTCGACGATTTCTCGATTTCATGTGCCCTGCGGTAGAGGGAATTCCTTCGAGTCATGTAAATCACTTATTACATTTTCGCTTTCCGTTTGCCGTTTGCCTTTACCCCAGGACTACGACTTCCTTTTTCTGGCTTTCTGTTCTCCTCGTCGTCGTTCTGCTTGTTGATGCACAAAAATGGCTTGCAGAGGCGAGCCAGCTAACCCGGAGGCGGCGTGGAATCTCGGAACTTAATCTCAAATTAGTTTTAAGCCGTAACGGAATTTGACTAACTGAATTGTCATAATGGCAAATAACAACGGAAATAATGGTCGGAATAAAAACGAAACCAATCTAAATGCAAGCAAGCAGGAGGGCAGGAGGAGGGAGTGAGTGAGCAAAAGCTCAGCTCAGCGCACAGCGTGTCCTGTAAGCGGTGGCGTATACGTGATGACTTTGCAAATGGCATCCAAAGGATGTGTGTGTTGTGTGTGCTTCGGAGGGAACTTGTATCGTTCGTAATCATATTGAAAGCCCACATCATAAAAAGTATTGGATGCTTTATTCGCATTAGTGCGTCCGTCGGTCCGATTCGATAAGGGATAATAATTTGTTGGCTGCTAATGCCAAAGCAATTTCCCCCCAGGACTCCACCCACGCAAAGTGTGTGTCCATTAATTATGACGCCGACTGCAAATGGAATATATATACTCATAGTTCACTTAAGTGCGAGCCATACTTGGCGGCGTATTTTTAGCCAGAATAATGTCTATATATATAAAGATATGAATATGCATGAGCCCCAGCGCTGATGGAGCGATTAAAACGCTGTCTGACGGGGGTCCTATCTGGCTCTCTCCCTCGACTTTCGTTACTTTTTCCTTGGCGGCTTTTATTTTTTTACGCCGGCGCTCTCTTTTTTTTATTTTTTGTCGGTTCCACTCTGTCAGGCACTTAAACAAATGAAGCTGTCGCCGTCGCGTTATTTATTAGCCAAGCTGGTAAAAATGTTCAGCCTCAAATGCTTTTTTATTAATTTGCATTGCGGCCAACTTACACAGACAAACACACACATATAAAAGTGGCTGGGAAGAAAGGAAGTGCACTCAGGAAAAAAGAGCAGGATCAGAAATTAGAAAAAGGTTTTCAAAGCTAAAATATAATTTTAAAAAAATATTAAGTAGAACAAAGGTTAAATAGAAGAGGTCTGAAGAAGAGCTCACAGAAGATGCACTTTTAAACAAACTTTAGGAAACTTTAAGAACTTTTTTAAAATTATTTTAGGTTTTTCTTGTTCTTGTATATAAAACAGATTATTTATTATAACCCCCAAGTCTAAGAATATAACTTTAAATTAATAAATAATGCATTTGCAAGTTTTTAAATAATTTTATATAAATGTTCAGACCTCTAAAGTTAATTCTTTAAACTTCCCTTCTATCTAACACATTTTCTAATCAAAACAAAAACTTTAATAAATATTTTCTCCCACTGCACCGCCACCATCTCCGCTCAGTGACTGCAATCTGAGCCTGCAACGTGGCTTATTTGTCTGGCCAAAATGGCTGCTCGTCTTCGCTGCTGCCACCCCCCTCATCCCTCTAGTCCTTCTTCTGCTCCCTCCCAGCATTCCCTCTGACAGACTCTTTATCGTATGTTAAAGTCAGCGCACACAAAATTTTTAAGTGGTTTTGCCGAAAGTTTTTGGAGAGTTGGAGTTCGAGAGCCTTCAGCTTGGCTTTTGTTTAAAATGTTCCGGCTTTTTAAGCGCCACGCTGGGCTCACTAAGTGGGCGTGGCCAGTCGCACATACATATATACATATATATATTTTAAGGATATATAGTGGCAGGACCTCTCACACACACACACACACGCACATGGCTGGCACGCTAATTCGCAGCGGGTGACAAAGTAAATTATGATATTCGCTTCCCGACTAACAGACTGCGTGCACTTCCGGCCACGTCTAGTTGTACCCTGTAAAAAATTAAGGGTATATCGAAATGGGATTTAGTTGAGGGAATAGAATTTTAAATTATTTTGATAAGATGTATTTATT
>JAEIIL010014743.1:0-13028 GCA_018905715.1 Drosophila lini | reverse complement strand
TTTTTTTTTTTTTTTTTTTATTGAAATACAATTAAATTTATTTAGTGGCCCGTTCACGTAGCACGGTGAACGGAGTACGAATAATAATAATAATAAAAATCAACTAAAATATTCAACTAAATTACATTAAAAGTAGACATTCAAGTTGAATTGCCAAAATGTATATATGTGTGTGTGTGTGTGTGTGTAGGAGGGGGTGGAGCGAGTGGGGGAAAGTGGAAAGGGGGAGCACTGGGCGAGGGGTGGAGTCGGGTGTATAACATAAGAAGGTACAAAGTATACATATAATATATTACACATTACAAATTAGGCATAAACAAAAGTGTGCTAAGTGTGTGTATATTTAAGTTAAACAAAAATTACAATCAGGATTGGCATTAAAAAATCAATCTATAAATTTTAGTTTCTTTTTTTGGGGGTCTTGGAAGTGTGGGATAGAAGATTGGGATGGGTTTTCATTTTGGGAAATATTTGCTGCGCTGCTTGGGGAAAATATCAAGAGGATCGGAGGATCGCGGTTGTTGAAAGTGCCTAAACTTCACCAATTTGTACATTGCGTCATCAGATGATCTGAGAGAGCTCGGAGGGAGCCATCAAAAATTGGTTTTTAAGAATTTTGGTTAAAGTTTAAACATTTTACACGCACAGTAACTGAAGATCGTCGAAACAATACCACAAATCAAATCAAGTTTGCATCTTTACGGTTCGAGGGAAAAGGGAAAAGCGAGCAAATATTTCATTTCATTTAACATAAAATATATATGTCTATATATATATAGAGTGTGTGTTTGTTTTGTGTGTTTGAAGAGTTCTCTCGAGTACAAAAAATTATAAACTAAAACAAAAACTGCTTTAAATTGTTTATAAATTGATTACTTTAAACGTACATATTTTGTTTTATTTCGCCTTGATTTATCATAGTTTAATATGCATTTAGAAAACATTGTTATTAGTTTGTTATTTGATTTATTTTGTTATTTTCGTTATTTGTTATTGATTTTTGCTAAGGAGGTAATATAAATTACATTTTAATGTGTTTTACTCTCGCTCTCGTCGCTGCTAACGCCTCGTCCTTGCCAATTCAGGACGCCTCTACTCTCTCTCTCTCTCTCTTCATTAAGAGTTAGTTTAGTTGTGATCGGAAGTCTGACTATTATTATTATTATTTTTTATATTATATAATTATTACTGTTCCAGGGGTCTCTGCTCTATATACTTCGTTTTTCTTCTTGGTGGCTGAGGTGGGCATAAGTTTTGTTGTGGTTTATCGACTGCGCATCATCCTAGCACATTTAACTAAAAACAAAAAACACTGAAAATCAAACTAAAACACGGGGCTGACTTACGTAGTAGTTGGTGGTGCGGCTTGCATAGAACTTATTACCAATTAAATATCTATATAACTATATATGCTGCTTGGGGGTTTTTTGTGTGTTATTTGTTGTGTCATGTTTTCCTTTTTGTGTGTGTCTAGGGGTTGGTTTCCTATAAAATAAGTTCTTTTCCTGCACACTCCTCCTCTTCTCTAGTTAGATTAAAACCTTAAATTTAGACGAAAATTATATATAAAGTGTGTGCCAAACTTATATTATATATAATCCTCTCAAGTAAATGCCAAAAAAGTGTCGCTTGTCGTTTAGTTTCTATCAAATTTAGGTTTAGGTTCATAGGTTATAGGTAACTTAACGGTAGCTCTATATAATTATTCATAACGAAGTCCTCTCGTTATTGGTAGGGTGTGTGTGTGTGTGTTTGTGTGTATGCAAAAAAATCATTTTCTATCACTCAGTGTCACGCCTTCTGAAAAACTTTTGTCCTTTAAATTAATGTTTATTAAATATTTGGTATGTAAATGGCGGCAAAGCTAAATGCCCAAGAATATTAAAAAAACAGAGGCGGCGGTTATTCATTACTATTATTATTATTTGGAAAGAAAGGTGGTCAGCACAGGCAGTTCTCGTAAATCCCTCAAAAGATTGGTATTTCAAGCAGATAAAACCCTCACCAAAAGTCACCAAATATGGGGGATAAAATGGGATAATTTTCAAGGGTTTTAAGACAGCTTTCACAGATATTCGAAAAGGGGTTTTATTTTTAATTTAATTCCCAAAAAAATTCAAATTCGATTGAAAACACAAAAATCCAGTTGGACATTAAATCACCTTTAAAATAATCAAAAACTGAAAGAAAGACAGACTCGCTTATACTCTAAACGCATTCACAGCTGCTTTCGGGTTTTGGGGTTTTAAATTTTTCTCAAAAATTCGTTCCTTCCGAACAGCAATTCACAGGAATAAAAAAATACATTTTCAATGTTCACAGGGGCTGAGCAAATATCGGGGGTTTGTTTTCACAGTTTTGGCTGTCTTCGCAGAGGCAATTTTGGTCGGGGGTTTTAGACATTTTCTGAAAATGTTTGTTTGCAACAGGGTTTTCACGTGGGAGAGGGGGCCTGGCCTAGTCACAATTTGGAGCAGGGCTTCGTTTTTAGAATTTTTTATAAAAATTTCGTTCGTTTCGAACACTCACAGTGAAGTTGGTTAAATGAGCTTCCGGCCTCCCCACTAATAATTGATTTTCCGTTAAAAGAAAACCAATTGGGGGAAAACCCAGTCACTCTTCTCACAGATGATTTGACGAAACTTAAGGGGTTCTAAGCTTTAGGGTTCGTAGCGAACGCAATGGGGATTGAGGGCAATCTAACACAGTTTCTGGTGATCTTTTTTCGGGTTAAACACTTCTCACAGGATAGAATATCAGGGGATTTTAGTTTTAATTTTATTAAAATTTCACAAGGTTTAAAATTGGAAATTAGGGCAAATTAAGTGCAAAATTTAGCACAGTTTTAGGTGGCCTAAACTGCATTCACAGATGGGGACATATCAAAGGGGTTTTTATTTTCAATTTTATTAAAATTTTCACAGAGACAAGACAAGGATTTTAGTTTTAATTTTATTAAAATTTTTACAGAAAAAGAAAATGGAAAATCAGGAAAACAGAATATGCAAAATCTAACATAGTTTTCGGTAATCAATTTTAAGGTTTAGGTTACCTAAACTGCCTTTCACAGATGGGGACATATCAAAGAGGGGTTTTATTTTCAATTTTATTAAAAATTCTACACAGACAGGGATTTTATTTTTAATTTCATTAAAATTTTCACAGAATTTTGAAATAGAAAATCAGGAAAACAAAAAGTGGGAAATCTAACACAGATTTTAAGGAGATTTTATTTTCAATTATATTAAAAGTTTCACAGAGACAAGACAAGGTTTTTACTTTCAATTTCATTAAAATTTTCACACTTTTAAAATACAAAAAGAAAAGAACAGAAGCTGGAAAATTTAACACAGTTTTTGGTTATTGGTTTTAGGGTTTAGCTGGCCTAAACAGATTTTCACAGAAGGGGATCTATCAATTTGGGGCTTTACTTTCAATTTCATTAAAAAATTTCACAGATTTTGAGAGAAGAAATTAATATGTAGAAAATTTAGAATTTAGGTGGCCTAAACTCACTTTCACAGATGGATATCAAGGGGGGTTTTTATTTTCAATTTTATTAAAAACTTCACAGATTCAAGAAAATACGGAAATTATACGGAAACACAAATTTTTGCTGATCAAAATTTAAGGTTTAGACGGCCTAAACATACACAGAAAAGGGGTCTGACATTTTATTTTCAATTCAATTGAAATTTCACAAAGATACAAATTTTTCAAGGGGTTTGGAGGAGGGGGCAGGGATTTTTCTCAGGGGATTTGGTGACTTTTCAATGCACGGAATATATAAACACAAAAACAGGAAACATTGAACCGCTCTATATAAATTGTTTGGATGTTTGCTTGCATACCATTTTATAAAATTTAGAAAAATCGATCTTAAAACCTACTAAGCCTAAAACGACAGTGAGGAGTGCTAATGACTCGCCACCACTTTAGAGATCCATCACATACGGCTGCTCTGCTTTGAAAGAACCCTAAGACGTACATACAAACACGAAGATCGCTCTATAACCTAAACCTTAAGCTTACTAATTAATGATCACGCTGCGCCGAAAGTTCTATATGTTTTTTATACTTTAATCTTTTTTTTTTTTAATATTTTTTCTTTGTTTTTTTTTAGGACTTACAACATAGAGAGTGAGTGGGGGGTCGTGGGCGAGGGTCAAGACTGCTTGAAATACCAAGGGAAACACTAGAAGGGGTTGCTTGTGCCGCCTCTGGCTGCTATTTGTGGGTGTTGTTTTTTTTTCGGAGGACCTAACTGAACTGTGTGTAGGGTGTGTGTGTGTGTGAATTGAAGAGAGAAACTTAAACGGCCTAGAGGTTGTGTTTGTGTGTGTTTCGCTTACTAAAAACTAGGAATTAATTACCAATCGCTTAGGTAAAGATGTGCAACTTATCGTTTAGGTTGTTGTTGTTTTTTGTTAAATTTAGGGTTTATGATTAATTTTACGTTTGTTTTTTTTTTTTGTATTAAATTGTAGCAAATGTTTCGTATGTTCTCCCCATTTATCTCGCTTTACTCTCTCTCTATCGTCTACTCCTACTTCTACTCTTTAACATCTTTATCTCCTTTTTGCTTTCCTTTTCCTTCCTTTTTTTGTATGTTATTGAGCAGCACAGCAATTATCATGATTTGTTTAAACAATTTATAATGCCCTGCCTTCAATTTATGCTAAATAAAAGTGTTTCCCTCGTCGTGATGTAAATGTTTCTTCGTCGTTACTACCTTCTACTTTTTTTTTTTTTGCTTTTACATTTCGCTTGGTTTTTCTTTTCTTTTTTTTTTTGGTAAAATGTATAAAAAAATTTGCTTTAAAAAAGAATACAAAAAATTATTGCTTTTGTTTTGCATTCTTTTTAGGTAGATAGGGTGTAGTTAGGTGTGCGTAAATAAAAAAAAATCTAAATAAAAAAAAACTCAACAAAAAAATAACAAGAAATTTGTTTTTAGTTTTGCATTGTTTTCTCTCGGGGTTACTGTTGATGTGTGTGTGTGTTTTGTGGGTGTATGTGGCTTGTACATAAAAAATCAAATGATTTTAAAAACTAAACACTTCTTTTCATCTCGGGGCTCCTCTTGTTGTTGTTAAATTTTAGCTAAAAATAACAAAATGCGATCCTAGTTCATGTTGAGATAATCGTTGAACAGCTGCATGCAAGCGGCGCCCCCGCCATTGGCCACTTCCGCCTCCTGGAACAGCTGGTTACCATACAGCGGTCGTCCCCAGATATTGGCCGCCTCGAGAAGCTCACCCGCCGAGGAGGAGGAGTTCGAGCTGACATCGGAGGTATCGGTTTTGGCCTGCTGATCCTGATTGATGTTCAGGTTGCACAGGAGATCGGTGAAGATGTCGTGACTGGTTAGATTGGTTCTGGCTCCCGCTACCGCTGCCTGCTGACCCGGCAGCTCCCAGATATTCGGTTTGCCATAATGCGAGGCACCGCTCCATCCATTGGAGGAGGAACTGGAACTGGTCAGTGAGGCTGTCGGCGAGGCGGCATGCGGCTGATGCGACTGCTGATGGTGTGGCTGCTGTTGCTGATGATGATGCTGCTGCTGCTGCTGCTGATGTTGTTGATCCCTGAGTGTAGCCGCTGCTCCTTGGCTATTCCACAACATCATCTTGGAGGTGTCGTTGCCATGATTGCTCACCGTGGGACTGAGCGAAGGCTGTGATCCGCTGCCGGAGGAGCAGCCACTGCTGCTGCTGGAGCAGCCCCACAGGGCCGAAATGGCATCGCTTTGTCCCCAATTGGACTGCATCTTGTTGTTGTTGTTGCCGCCAAGGTTGCTGGGATTGCTGCTGGCTGCTGCTGAATTATGGCTAATGATTAAGTTACTAATACTGCTGCTGCTGCTGATGCTGTTTGCTGTTGTGTTGGTCAGTAGAAGGCTCTCGAGTCCTGGTCCAGGTCCAGGTACTTTCTGTGTTGCAAGTTGTCTTTGCTGCTGTTGCTGTTGCTGTTGATACTTGCTCATCGCATCTGCCATGGCCATCATGTTTATGGTTTTATTGGCCTGCTGCTGGTAGTTGCTTCTCTGGAAAGTGGCGGCCACAGGCTGATGTTGGTGCTGCTGAGATTGATGCTGCTGCTGTGGCTGTTGCTGATGCTGCTGCTGCTGAGCCTGATGTTGCTGCTGTGCTGGCTGCTGCTGCTGTTGTTGCTGCTGCTGCTGCTGCTGCTGTCGCCCTTGCTGCTGATGTTGCTGGGCATGTGGATGTGCTCCTATCAAGTCCGGATTTATTTGCTGCTGCAGCGGCGCCGAATAATCAATGGCTGCATTGTACAACTGCTGCTTGGACTGCTTGGAGCTGGATCCGTTCGATGCTGATCCGGATCCGGAGGCCGTTGAAGCGCCCTGGGCACTTGGCGCCTGAATGGCAGCGGCGCCTGTTGCTGTACCCACTGGCGACTCCAACGGGGCCTCATGTTATGCGAGCGTTGGCAGCCGCGTCGATGGAATCGGCACGGGGTTCTTGGCATAGCAGAAGCTCAGTGGCTTCACAAAGTGTGTGTCCTGGGTGTTGCAATAAGGACAGGTCACGCCATGCGAGTAGTCACTGTAGAAGCTAAGACGCTGCTGTGGATGCATGAGCATCTTGAAGCAGTTATTGCACTGGAATTGGAGTAAAGAAGGGGAAACCAGAGGGTGAAATTAAAGTAAAAGTAAAAATTAAGGGAATTTATGGTTTATAGTGTTAAAAATAAAGTTAAACATGTAAAAAATATCAAAACTGTTACCATTTTTAAGTTTTAAGTATCCTAAAAGTTTTAAAAATTATCTAGATATTATAAACTATTTTTTAAAATTATTTCTTTAATAATTTATTAATTTTTGAGGCCTTTAAAAACTCACCTTGAACCGCTCGGCGCAACAGGGCATGGCCGCAAAGATATCATAAGCATACATCGTGCCCAGAACCAAACTAGAGCCATCCCACGGCTCCTTGCAGAATCTGTGTTTGGGGGAAATCGAAGAGGTAAGAGAATATATCATTCAAATGTCCATTTCCCATTTTTCCTTTCCCCAAAACTCCCCATCTTTTCCTGTGCGATCCTTACCTGCAGTTGATGATGCGATTGCTGGAGGTTCCGTCCAGGCAGCTCATGCAAACACAGGTCAAGTAGAGAGTGCGTCCCTCGTATTTCACCTGCAAAAACGTAGTCGAAAAAGCGGAAGCGTTGAAAAAGGTGCAGACAAAAGGCTAAAAAGAGGGCAGGAACCAGCCGCATAATTCAAGCAGGAGCCTCGGGGTCTCAGACATACACACACCGACAATGAGAAATTATGGCAGGAAAAAGTATAAATTCTAAGACCCTGAAATACACTTTCAAAAAGGCTTTAAGTTATATATAAAGATTTTTCTAGGTTTTTAATTAAATTTAAAAATATTTAAACTAAGAAATATTTAAGTTTGGGAAAGTTTTCCGAATTTAAAATAAAGCCTAACTACTTTTTAATTAAAATATTACTTATAAAAGGTTTTATATTGCCAATTTATATTTACTAACTATCATAAATTCCCCTTTTATTATTAGTTTTTCTTGCATAAGGAAAATCCATTTAAAACCTACAGCAAACATAAGCTGTGCAGGATTTTTGTTCAAAGAAACTGCAAAAGTTGATTTTTATTTTATTATTTTTGTCTAGTTAAATACCCTTACAAAGCCTCAAAAAAAAAAGGACCCCCCTAAAGCAAATAAAACCGCCTTTTGTTAGGGTATCAGCTTTCTGATTTTCTACTTTTCCACTTGTGTCAAAGGGCCAAGAATAAAGCAGGGAGAAGGGGCTCAAAGACCAAAAGAATTGAGCGCATTCTTGCATGCCTGACAAAAGGCAAAGGGAGATGGAGCAGGACATGAAGCAGGAGATGGAGCAGGAGCTGGAGTAAGACCTAGAGCAGGAGTAGTAACTGCAGCTAGGAGGAGCCCTGCCATTGCGACGCGACATAATAATTTCAAATAAAATGCAAAATGCATAAACTTGTCCAGGAGACGAGACTGAAGCCGCCGCTGCCGCCGCCCACGAACAAAAAGGCCCGGAGAGAGCAGACCGAGTCCAAGTCAAAGTCAAGGGAGGAGGAGACCCACCAGAAAGGCACAAAAGAGCCAATTCCAAGTGCAGGCAACAGCAGCAGCGGCAGCTGGCAATGAATTATAAATCCAGGCTTAAATTAAAGCCCACAGAGGAGTTGCAGTCGCAGTTGCACTCCCAGAACCCTGCCAGCCAGGGAAAGCGGGGAAAATAAGCCCATGAAAGCGTAGGTCGTGCGTGCAGTTCCCCCTTTTTCTTTCCTTATTTATGTTTTTCTTTTTCGTTTTTTTTTTTTTTTTTCTGTGCAGACAAAATGCAAAATACAAAATGTGCAATGTGCAGTTTTTCCAACTCTTTCCTGGCGTAATTACGACGACTTAAATGGGTCATAAATTGCGGGGACAGCAGACATCCCAAAGCCAATGGGAGTGGCGGTGGCGGTGGCAGTGGGAGTGGGAGTGGGGGTAAACGGAGAGACATGGAAGGTGGAGCCACCAGTCAAGGTGGAGCTCTCTGCAAGCTCGTCCCGCTAATTGCAGCTGAAAGTTCTTTGGGGCCACGTGGGCGAGTGAAAGCGGAAAGAGGTTGCCACGCGAGTGGGAGTGTGGAGTGAGCACATTTGACGTTTTATAAATGATGAGGATGCACTGGAAATAACTTTAAAATTTTCCAATAATTTATGAGCTCAGAATATAAAAAAAATTTGCTTCTTTCCTAATTTCTCTTTAAATTTATCAACTCAAAATATTTATAAAAAATCCTGCTTATTCTGCATATTTTATTTTTTTTTATAATTTCTCATTTTTTTTCTCAGTGTTAATTCTTTACTCACCTCAATGCAGCCGCTGGAATGCTGCTTGGGACTGAGGAAAAAGGAGCCATCGACCAGCGGATAACGATCGAACACCAACAGCGGCTCCTCGCACAGAATGCAGGCCACGCGGCTCATCTGGGATTGGGCCAGAGAGGAGAGGATGAAGAGCCGGGTCTCATCATTGCCATGGTTGCCCTCGTCCTCGATCTGGAAAAATAAGAAAAAATATTTAGCGACAAATCTAGGAAACTGAACTTAACCTAAAGGTAAAATATTTTGTATTATTAATTATACTTGTAGTTACCGAAAAAGTAATTTGGAAATTAAGGAAATATTTCATTTAAAGGTATTCTTGGTAAGAATCTTATAAAAACTTTAAAATTCCTATATTTACAAAATTTTAAATAATTCTCTTATTGAACCTGCAACTCCTTAACCCCCGAAATAAAATATTTAAAATTCAAAATAAGCAAAAGTTCGTTACCCCGCCACTGAACCACTGTGTTGGTGTTCCCTCTGCCGCGAGGTGTGTGTCCAATGAACATTTCCAATATATGTCTGCCGAGGGACTAAACGAAGCAACCAGCGAGCGTCTAAGCGCCAACAAATGAACCATAAAATCCAAACGTGCCGGCACAACAAACGAAATAAAAAAAAAATAGAGTCGAGGAGCTGCTCCTCCGTTGTCTAAGCCAAAGTGGCTAACACGTTGCCCAAATTGAATGCACACACACACACAGGACACAGGAGGACACAGAGGACCACAACCAGGTAACCATCTAAGCCAAGTTAAGTCAGCCAGTCCAGGCCAATTCCCAAATCGATAATCAATATGGCGAGCCGGCGGCTGAGGTGCTCACACTCCAGTTGGCATTTCCTATACGCGGTGGGTGGAGGTAATAAAGCCGTCAAAAAGCCAAAAAGGTGTTGAAAGGATCCACGAAATATGGCCAAGGTGGGAATAGTTTCAGGGAACCATCGCCGCCAATCAAAGCCAACTAACCCATATATATATTTGTGACTCTGTTTTGGGTAATTTGTGATGGTCCGACCGGCACCTGACCAGACGGAATAACAGCACTCAGACTCGAATTTTAGTATATGTATAGTGAGTATTATATGGACAGGTGAATAATTTAGTGAGTGTAACGAAATTAAGGCCAAAGGACACGTAGAACCAATCAATTGCAGCTGAGGAATGTCTTTCTTTGGGAGAGCAAGTTTAATGCACTTTTAATATGCGAGCAGGAGAAGGGGGAGCAGGAGGAGTTGGTTGGCCAAACACAAACCCTTAAATCCCCTTTGGCAACTCGTGCTAATATTTGCTGAGAACTTTTGCCCAGGCAAAGGATGACACTCTCTGGCACTCGGGATAAACAATAACAGTAACAACAACAACTCTTGGCTAAAATAATCAACAAATTAATATTTGCACGGGGCCCAGGCCCATTGCAATTGTCTTTGCCAGTTTGTTTGCCAACTTCTTGGGGGGACAACCAGCTCATAAATCTTGGCAACAATAAAATCAACTCTTAACAACAGAGATTCGATTAATGAATGTTTGCTCTCGGTATTCACTCCTGCTTGGGTAAGCGATACGAGGCACAATTTTCACTCATTAAACAAAGGAGTCTGAGTCCGGAGTCTGAGTCTGTGTCCTCGTCCTCGTCGGAAGGGTGAGTTGCTAAAGCAATTAAGTTGATTGCTCAAGGAGACCATGTTGATCCTGGCCTGGGTGTGAGTCTTGTGCTCGTCTGGGATTACGGACGATAACAATATAACCCAGATAGGAGAGGCAACTGCAGCAATAATGCTTCTCTTCGCCGCCTGTATTGCCTCTGCCTCTCCTTACAGGGCCAAAAAGGAGAAAAAAAAATACAAGAAATAATAAAGGAATGCAGACGCACATGTGTAGTACATTTCATCACAGTCCTGGCAGGGCTTTCTCTTTGGGTTTTTAATGCACGGAAAGAAATTTGAGAAAATTATATTTTACAAAAAAACAATTAAGAACAAAGAAAAAAAAGAAATTATTATTAATTTTTAGACCAAAACGTCTACCAAGGACGGTAACCTTACTAGTTTTGCATTAATTTTTACATAATATTTACCTGGCATTTGGTTAAAAACTAATAACTTAATTCTTATATATTTCTTTGTTCTGAAAATATTTTATAACATAAATTTCGATTCAATTTAAAATCTTAAAAAAGCAAACTTGTTCCTTAAAATTTAAGAAATAATAATATAAATTTATTAGCCAAGAAAACCATATATTTTTTGTATATAAATTCCTCGCTTATATTTACTAAATTATCTAAATTACTAAATTATTATTAAATCATCCCTTGAATATTCCTCTCAAAAATTAAATCTTAAAAATCTCCCCTTAGTTTATTTCTCTGTTTTTTTGCCATAAATATTTCGCATCTTCATGTTCGCTACGTGACGATTTGCTAATTTCTCGAGCTGAGTTCTCCACGATTCTGTTGAACTCGCGCCCTCGAAAAAGAGAATGAACTCAGGACTCACAGGACGCAAAGAATTGAGGATTGAGGACTCTGTGTCTGTCCTGCTCTTCATAATTTATGAGAGTCGCGTGTGCAAAGTTTTTTGGCAAAAACCGCAGCAGCAAATTATAAGCATGAAATTATTATTGCCGAATTTCAAGATTATTGTTGGGAGAGAACAAAACTTTTCATGTACACGACGACCCCGTAAAAGTCAAAAGTCGAAGTGCAATAAACTCCTAACATAGCACGCTCTCTCGTATGCATTCAGCAGGACCTTCGAGAGGACACAGCACTAATGAAGCCATTGAGTTGTCACTTCCTTTGGCATAAATCAGGCACCACTTCCTTTTCCGCGCGGCCATAAATATCAACAACAACAACAACAGACAACCAAAACTTTGTGAGCCACAAATCAAAAAGGTTTCTTTTTCACTTCCACGGCAGAGAGGCGGCCACACCCCGAAAAATCCAAGACAGACAATGGGCCGAACCAGAAAACTACAATTCAATGCGAATTCAATTCTCGTTAGTTTCGGGTTCAAAGTGCCTTGGCTTTTCATAAACACATTAAATTAAATGGCATTTGTTTCCATTTGAGGATGGAGTAGGAAGTCGCTGCTGTTAGTTAATCCATTAAAAATGCCAGCCATAAATATTTCACTTCAAGAATTTTCACCCCACCTACCCCCAAAGAAAAATGTCTCCATTTGGCATTTGCCACTCCTCTTGGCCCTCTTTGGCTTCCTTTAAGCTTTATGCCCGAAAGTTAATAAAACTGCTTAATATTCTCCAATTCGCCTTTGTGAGTTTTTGCCCCCGCCGAGTGTTTGTGCAGACAGTGAGCAAACACACATGTTGAGCCTCCCTCCTCCTCTTGCCCTGCCCCTCTCTTTCACCTTTTTTGGTTACCTTTTTTAGAGGGAAAAATCCTCATTACCGTTCAGTGGGCGTTACTGCGGAGAAAAACTATTTTATTAACACGGAAAAACTGTTTACCCGACCATCATTCTCAATTGTCAATTGTCTCAGGGCGTGCGTTGTGTGCTGTGTGGGGAAATTGAAAAATTGTCTGCTGTTTAAATGGTTTTTCCCCGTTTTCCTCCACATTTTCTACGTTGTAGAAAACCTATGTAGGCGTTCTTCTATTTGCCAGAGAGACAAAAGAAATGGCAGAATAAATTTGAAAATTGTCATCGGGAAAAGCTGACAGCTACGTGGGCGTGGCGCGATGCTAGGTGCTTAATTTAAGCAGCAGGAATAAGTTTGCTGTCTACCAGCGAGACACTTTGATCAATGGGCCAGATGTGACCTGTGGATTAGGAGTTAAAGCCAATGACAACAAGCCACACCGACAATGGCAACAATATATATATATATACTCTATGCTGTACAAGAGTGCAGAACAAGACACTGACAATGAAATTGCAGCTATAGAGAGAGAGAGAGGGGGGGAAAAATCCTCAGGAAGGGGCTTGGGCACTTTTATAAATGAAATGGAGTAATAATATTTTGCGACAACAAAATGCAGTCAAAGCTAGAAGGAGAAAGCAAGGAAAAGAAAGATAAAGTCGAATATAAAATACCCTTTTTTTTAAGATTTTTTTTTTTTTTTTTTTTTTTTTTTTTTTTGTTAAAAATGTTTATTTGATTTTAATTA
>JAEIIL010014709.1:0-18711 GCA_018905715.1 Drosophila lini | reverse complement strand
CAAATTCACATTCTTAAACAAAGCTAAACTTTATTTAATTATTAAATTACGAATTATTCATTTTAAATTATCTTTAACGTATTTATAAGCAATTATACTCGCGTACAGAAGGTATAATTACTTATTTATAATTATATTCGTTCAATCGCAACAAATCAACTTAAAACTACCAGTGTAAATTTATTTATTATATACTTTCAGGCCCTTAAAGTATTATTTTGAAACTCCTTGAGATTTAAAAACAGACATCCCAAATTGATTTAATTTTTGTTCGAACTAAATTGATTATTTTTTAAAACTACTACAATTAAACAAAACTAATTGGCAATACGCAACTGATATTATATTCTTTTTCTGGTTATTTTTTTCGCCCACCTCATCCTCCATTCCACGTCCCGGTCTCCCCCAAAAATCTCGTTTCCTACCCCGTTCCCGTCTCCTAGGGGCGACTCGCAACGCACTCCCTCCATGCTAACGGCGGTGACGCAGGTGGACGGAACCGGGGGCAGTTCCCGGCAGATGCGTGCCTTCCGCCAGCAGAGCTATTACCGCAGCTCTAGCAACGGGACCGGCGGAGGCACAGGAGGAGGCACTGCCTTCAAGGAGCAGGTCGGCCTGCTGCACGTGGGACCGGGCACGGGTCCCTCCTGCGGCTCTGTCTCTCTTCCGGGCGGCAGCAGTGGCCCCACGCCGCAGCTGATGCGCAAGGGTTCCGCTCTATTGGCACGGCATCCCAGCTGTCTGAGGGAGCAGGAGAACCAGCAGCAGCAGCGGCTCCTGCTGCAGAACCAGCCCTCGACGCTGGTCCTCAGCTACGACAGCCATCGTGGAGGAGTGGGCGTGGGCCTGGCCCATGGCGGACTGATGGACAACAACGAGCGGGTGTCAAGCGTGTGAGAGCAGCTGGCGATGGCGGCAACAACGGATGCAGCGGCGGATGCAGCGGCGGATGCAGCGGACGCAGCGGATATGGTGACGATGGACACCGATGCCTGCTCCTGCTGCCATTGCCTGAGCAGGGAGCTGGTGCGACGGCAGCTAGAACTCCAAGAGCTTCCAGTGCAGTAAGAAGCGACTGCTAGCCAAGAGTGAGAGATATGAGGGGGATCCTGACCAGCGGGAACCGAGTGAAGGCGTCGATGATCAGATCACCGAGGCGTGCAACTTGTGCTTAGTTAATGCTAATCGAGAGTTAAGTCTTCAAACACAATGGGTGTGCTTAGGCGTAGCGTAGAATTAGACTTAGCCCGTACATAATGGTTGCCCACCAATGGGGGAGACTCCTGGTCAAAGGAGCCTGAATTTTAAGGCGAGGAACACAGTTTTCCGTATGTAATTAATATGCTGACTAAATCAGTTAGTTTTTGATAATTAAAATCTGTGTATACCTTCATAACTTTTTACTAAAGTAATTAAAGTAAATATCTATAAATCAAAAAAATAATGAATCCTAACTAGTTAAACAAAGTTGCAAACAGTAAATTAAATTTCAATTAAATTGTTCCACTTTGCATTTATTAACTCATCAAAGTCCGTACTGCTACTTAATTGCAAAATAAACCGCAATTTGACTTCAAATGGGTTCCTCTCAATTGCTGGGCAACTTTGTAAAGTTAATTGAAACCAAATGTCAGTTTAACGTTTTGTTTTATCTATTCTCCATTAAGTTATACAAAATTTATTGTTCCACTTGAGTGTATAAACAGCCAAAAACAGGGTAAACAATACATTTGTAAATATTATAAACAAACTCTTAACCGGAGCAAATGTGGTTGCCACAATTTGAACTAAGAGAATTATACTTCAGAAATGTTAAATTTATTTTTAAGAATTTCGGAATAAAAAAAAGAATACTTAGATTAGACTTATACAATTAAGAAGAAACCATTTAACATCTTAGTGTTTCATTTAATTTAAGAAACTTTTCCTTAGTAGTTCCAAGATCTGTCATTCATCCCCAGTCATATTCATACTTTATAATTGGGTTACTCGAAATTTGAAGTGACGTTTAATTACTTTTCCTGAAACTGTAGCTCTTCCGCTGCATGTAAGTGTCAGTCTCCCAACGTATTCAATAATTCACCACCCACAACTGGAAATATCCGTTGAAACACACAAGTTACAGTGAAACACCACAATTCAATTTGGGTATAAAGTCCCTTGGCATGAACGGATAATGCCGCTGCCAATTCGAATTTCGTTGGCCAGTGGACGGCGGAGCCGGGAGTATACACATGTATGCCATTAGTGGAAGCCCCTGCACATTATGGGTATCCGCCGCAGGGACGTTCAAATTTCCACAATGCCGCATGTTTATGTTTATGCTCATCTATCCCACATCTGCATTCCACTTCCCGTTTGCATATTCATGTGCCCTCCCTCACTTCGCTGCGTACTTATGTATAAATAATCTGTGTCAAATTTGTATAGTTTATTTTTTAATAAAACCCGAATGATCCTTGCGAAACTTTACGAGCCAACTTTTACGCGCCACGCACAGCTCAACACGTTGATGAACTAGCTGCCTGTTACGCTCCGTTCCCGGCTCCTGCGGCGGCCCGCTAAGCGTGTACCCCATAAATCCTACGGGGCTCACGTCCACCCCGAGCCGAGTATATTACAAAATTTTATGGGCGGCGCAGGCGGAGGTTGCCCATCAGGATAGGCAATAGCCGGGGACACTTGCCAGGAGTCACAAAAACCAGCCCCCCCCCAAAAAAAAACCCACTCTTCTGGCAAAGTTCATGCAAATCATTGTTTGCGAGCGGCGAACAATGCGCCCGAAATGCGTCTGAATTTAGAAGCTGCGCCGGAAACAGGAACCCAATTACCACAGATAATGAAAGATGGACTCCAGTGGGGCCGGAGACTGACCCCATCCTCTGGTTGGAATGCTCCCAGTTCAATTATGCGCCGTCAGAAGAGCAAAAAACTCATTGCCACACGGAAAACATTTTTAAAATCAAAATTTTATATAACTAAAAAAGCAGTTTATTAATTTTTATTTACAGAAGTCTCTCAAATTTATGAGCAAATAGGAAATTATCAGTAAAAGGGATTTGATTAAATTCAAGAAACTAAATCAATCCTCGAAATTTTCACACTTTCTAGTTGTAAAATAGGAACAAGTTAAAAATTAAATTTGCATTAAAAGGTAGTGGTTTTTTCAGTGCAAATCTGTAAAATACCTGAAAAGTATTTTTTTTCAGTGCTCCATTCAACTTTTGATTGCTAGATTTTCCTTCAGGTTGCGCTGCCTGACCAACTGCCAAAGTTTAGAGCCACGTCCGGACTGCGGACCGGTCCATCCAAAAATGTAAATGCCGAACTGAAATTTTCTACGAATGCGTATTTTATTTTAAGTACACATTCCACATCCAACAAAGCAATTCGGCGGCCGAGGACGACGAAAAGGCACTTAACGAGCGGGTGGAGGTCCAGAAATTAAAAGCATTCCGCCAGGCTCCTCCGTTTTATTGGGAATAAATGGTTGAATTCGAGGGCCGCGCAATAACGGCAATCGTAAAACGGAAGACATGTACATAACATATAGTACATCCCATCCTGGAGGCTCCGCTTTCGTGTAAGTATCTGGCTTAGGCCACCGGCGACCGGCCGATGTGTAGACAAGACATCAAGACATCGTTACAACAATTATACAAATTTATGGACCAATTCCTGGGGCCATTATCAACATGACGCAAACTTGGCCCTTCTCTGACCTACATTTCACGAGACATCCATTCAAGCGTGGAGCGATAAAGTCGCCGGACACATCAAAACAGGATCATTAGCATTGAAGCCACCACATTAGACGTATCGCAAGATGTACTGCATAAATCCATAGAATAACTATTGGGGAATATCAAGTGGCATTTGTAGTGGTTGAATTTGGTACAGATACTTGAGCTTCAAGTTTGCAAGAAATGAAAATAAAATCGAAAATTATAAAGGAAACTTTAGGTGGCTTAGCTTGAGTGTGAAGTATTTGCTTGGCTGGATTAATTAATAGATAACATTGGCTAAAAAACAGCTGATATTATGATATATTATAATTGAAAATCTAAATTTATAAGAAAATATTGACAGGATTTTCCTGGCTAGCAACATGTTGCGGCAACAGTGCTGCCAACACATCTATGTATCTAAGTTGCAAAGGTTTAGCTAGCACAAACATTTAATTGTTTTTTTAATAACTAACTTCTTTATCATTTGCTTGAATGTACATTTGGAAAATACATTCGCACAACACTAAATATTACCTATAAGTTTTTTTGCTACCGAAATTCATGGATATGCATAGCTTTTCTTAGCTGTTTACATCAATTTTGGAATGTTTTAAAAGGAACTGATGTGTTTGGTAGCTGTAGCTCATATAATCTCTTAGTACCCTTCTGATTTCATCTATAAAATTAAGATGATATTTTTCTTAGTATAAAAAAGTTTTGGAAATCTAGAAACTGAATTCTAAACATTAACTTTATGAAAGTGGCCCTAACTTTATGTACATACTATGTGCACAAATGAAGGTTTTTAGACCTAAAGCTCTTAATTCGGAGCTCTTTAATAGTGTTCATACATCAATTTTAAACAACGGTAATATAAAACATAGTTTAATCTTTGGTTCAATCAAGTTGAACTCATTATGGACAACTTCTGCCAGCAGACCCTAAAGCTGCTGAGGAAAATAATGTTTAGTTTTGTGATGCCTCTACAAAAATCTTTAATTTAAAATGTCCCTTAAAAACCACAGTTCCAGGTCACCGATTGATATCCAACAAACTCACTGTATAATCATCAAATGTAAATGCATTTCTTCCGAGGATTTCTCTTATTGTTTCACTTTAACAAGATTTCACTTAAGTTTTAGGTTGTTTTTGGGGTGGCTAGAACCGGGAGTCCCGGTCTCTACCTCGTGCTGACCACCGCCTCCTTCCGCGCAGCGTCCTGCAGCAGCTGCGTGTCCACCTCGTCGCCGGGTAGTTGCACATACCGCACCACGGAGCCGCGGATGAAGCAGTTCTTTACGCTGAGCATGTGCGGGTATTTGTCCGGATCCGTGACACTAATGTCCGTCAGCTTGATGTTCAGATACTGGTCCACCGAGTGCAGGGTGCCGCATATGCTGCAGAAGGACATGTAAAACATAATCTAACTAAGTTTGCCGGCAAAAACACGCGTTGCGAGGAGGTAAACAATCGTCGCTTACCTGAGGTCGTTCTTGAGTTCCACGACGACCTCTTTGCCCACCAGAGACTTGAAGAACGAGTAGAATAGCTGTAGATGGCATAATTATATATAATTGGTTTATAATTTCTCCAAAAAACCAAAAAAACAGAAATCTTACCATTGTTATTGTTATTTTCGAACAGTGTGGCCAGATGAGAATTTGGATTTCTCCTTTAAAATTTCAAAAATCCAGAAAATGTACGCATTTGCAGTTTCTGGGCACCCTAAAGAGCAGAAATCCGTACGAACGAAAGGTCTGGCAACGCTGATCGGTCTATAAACTTTATGGCACGAGGTTTATAACTCGGGTGTGATGTTCCACGATTGATAACTGTGCTATTCGTTAATTTCTTTAAGATTATAAACTTGGCTATATATTTTTTATTAGCACACTTTCGGGCAGTGGCTTGAAACTGGATAAGGGATTAAATTATTATTATTAAATTAAATTAATTATAAATTATCTATTTTTAATTTATTTAATCGATCATAACTAAGGCTGCAAAATCAACATTTTCGTCATATTTTCAAAATTTTTGTGACCCTTATCAAATTTTGAAAATGATTATTACTCTTTTCCTGTTGTGCTGATCAAAAATATATATGATTCTTCTCACTGACTAAATTCACAATTCCCTTCAAGAAACTCGGAAATATTTAAATTCTTTAAATTGATATTTATCTATATTTTATTTATTTATTTATTAACCCCTTATCAAATTTTGAAAAAATTGTGAAATTTTTTTTTCTTCCTGACATGTCTAGAAAGACTCTCCTGTTGATGCTGATCAAGAATATATAAGGTTTATAGGATGGGAAATGACTCCTTTACTGCTTTGCAAGCTTCTGACTTAAATTATAATACCCTGCAAGGGTATTACTGTAGAATATAACTGCTATAGAAACGATCCGTTAATGTATAGAAAAGTGTAATAAAATATATATGTACATATATCATATTTAATTATCACAATCTCATTCTGCCCAGAAAGAACCCTAAAATATCGAACATTTCTCGAAAAACTTACTTACTTTTCTTTGCTCCAAAACCTTTTCAGACAGCATATGGTATATCCAGTGGATTCGGTTAAGATGTATATTTTCGGGGGAACAGATTAAATTGCACTTGCTAATACAATTATTGACTTTAAATTACATTTAATAACAATTTTCTCGGGGATTAAAACTATTTACAAACAAAAGGGGCACATTGACTGCGTTACTGGTCATTCTACGCTCTCTGCCTCTCTAGAGTCTAGAGTCTAGACTAACAACAAAATGTTTTGCCACGCCCTCAAATTGCCAAGAATCTTAAAATTTCAATTAGCTTAAAAAAATCACATTTCATGTATCTTGTATCTTGTATCTTATATCTTCTATCTTGTGTATTCAACTTAATGACACGCCGCCGCCGAGCTACGTAAAGTGACAGCTGCCGATCGGAGCCTGCTACTCTAACGCTAATAAATTCGTCGCTACTCCTCGATCCAAGTCTGCTCCAATCCCGCCCAGCGCCACGCTTAGTGCTCCGAGCTGAAGTACGAGTTCTGCATGAGATACAGCTTGTCGATGGGATTGATCAGGCTGTTGTTCAGGTTGGCCAGCATGTCGTGGGGATTCGAGTGCGAGTGCGAGTGCTGGTTGCCGGAGGAGCTGGTGGACTGCAGCTCCAGGTTGTTCAGCGACAGCGAGTCCGCGTCATCGTCCAGCTGGTCGAAGTTGCTCCCGTCCAGCGAGAGGTCGGAGCTGCAGAAGCTATCGTTCGAGTTGGCCGGATAATCTGCAAGGAGAGAATCAGTTAAAAAGCGATCTAAAAGTCTCATTGTAGGTTCCACTTACCATCCGGTGAGAAGGGCAAGTTGGGATTCAGCGGCTGGCTGGCAAAGTTGCTGTCCAATCCCCCCAGATATCCCGAGCTGTCGCCGCCCAGCTCCTGTTTGACGCACTTGTCCTCCTTGTCGGTTGATTCCTTGTCGTCGGTGGCACTAGAGTTGCCAGTGCCTCGGCCGCCAGAACCGCCGCCGGAGGAGCCGCCGTTCTGCTTGGCCTTGCGCTGGATCTTCTTCATCTTGGCCCGTTGGTTCTGGAACCACACCTGCACCACGCGCACCGACAGCCCCGTGTCCTTGGCCAGAGCCTCGCGCACCTTGCGGCAGGGCTTGGGTGACTGGTCAAAGGAGGCCTTGAACTGCTTGCGCTGCTGCGATGTGAGGATGGTGCGCGGCCGCTTGGGACCCCGCCGTCCATCCCGAGGCCTCAGCAGATCCTCCTCGTCCAGGCCAACAAAGCCGCAATGCTGGGCCGCTGCCGCCGCGAGGAACATCTCCTTCTCGAGGTCGTGGCGATAGCAGAAGAGCTGGCCGTCGCGCAGCAGGAACTGCTCGCCCTTTTGCAGGGGCAGACGGCAGGCATAACACACGAAGCAGGGCAGGTGGAAGACAAAGTTGGGAATCGGACGCATCACCAGCTCCTGCGGCAGGATGGCGTGGCAGCAGGAGGCGCACTTGACGCCAAACAGCCGGTCGTAGTCCATCTTGCAGTAGAGCTTCGAGTTGCGGACGTAGCAGGTGTGGTGGAGCTGCATGCCGCAGTAGCAGCAGGCCAGGCACTGCTCATGCCAGTTGGCCTCGCCCACGTTCATCAGGAAGCGGTCGTGGATCTTCTGGCCGCAGCCTTCGCACAGCTCGAAGTTTTTCTCGCACTTGATGTGGCCCACTTCTGAAAATGGCAGAAAATAATGATGGTGGAGAGGGGTTAGTAAGACTCTGAAGGAATAGATATATTTAAAGAAAATACATCCTAAAATTACTTATTAAATAATATTATAAAATATTTATGAACTTTAAGCTTTGCCAGCTTTATGGTAGTTATTTTAGAAAGGTTTTCCCTGCTGTTCAGAGTTCCCTTACTCGCTGTTCCCTTCCCCATGTGCTAGTCAGTGATGGGCGTACGTGGCGTATACGTGCTGGCAGCACATGTCGCTCTGAAATTATCATGACATGTGCTGCCGATGGCGCCAGGACCTCGCTGACAATCGAATCGTGTGAAAATGCTTGAACGTCTTTGCCGTTTTTCCGCTCGATGTTTCGCCGTTTTGGGGGGGGGAAAAACAGAAAGAAACTGTTGAGGGAAAAAATTATCTGTCGCCGGGCTGCAACAGCTTGTATTGAAAGCTTGTTGATGCGTAATTGAAACGTAAAGTTTTCTGTATTTGTTCGATATCAGCGGATAGCATCTGCCCCGCTCACCTTTTTATGCTTATATATCCAGCGACAATGGCTCAATTGATTTTTGACTGCGCCACTGAGTTTAATCTCTTCCTAAGGATACACCATTAGCTGGACTCCTTGCCTCCCAAAGAGGAGGAGGACTCCACTAATCCTCCCTCCGTAGAGGCGCTCTTGAAACTGTAAACCAGTCATAAAAAGTAGTACCCGAAAACACAACAAAAGCTGCCTGGCAGAGCAGTAAACATAAAAAATATATGACGACCGCCACGAAAAATGTATGGAAGCATTTGAAAAATGAGCAGCCAGTCGGGGAAAGTGGAAAGCGGAGGGAAATGGGAAAGAGAAAAGGGGGAAAGGCAGTGGCAGTGGCGGTGGAGTGGAGTGTTATATTATATGGCTGTGGCTCAGTGGCAGAAAAATGTGCATGATTTATGGTTGGCACAATGGTGCTGCCATAGCCGCGCCATATCTATGCAGATGTGCGTGTGGTATATAGCACGGATATGGCCAGCAGGGATATAAGCCAGTGCAGCGAAAAGTTGTCAATGTCCTCGGGCATTTTTTTGGCTCCTATTCCATCGCATCCTTGCCTATCCTCCCGTTGTGCACTGTATCCGTGTCCAATCGCATTTTTGCAGCAACGAAACAAAAATCGAGCATGATTCATTCGATAAGGCCCCCGGGGACAGCAGCGTTTTGAATTTGGCCGCTTTTTTAGAGCTTTGAACATCGATATTGTGACGACGACGTACGGCTTTCGTTTGTGTAATCTAATCGAAATTTATGGCATTTCGCTGCAGTTTTATGAATGCTTTTTTCAGCTCTCCATGTGTGCCTTTTGTTTTTGCGGCGTTTCTGCATTGTTTCAGCTATCAAAGGACGCTGCCATTGAGTGTCTCTCCTTTTTTTCGGGGAGAGCCTCTAACAATCCAGGCGCAAATCTTGTCGAGAAAATCAACAAACATCGGGCGCAAACAGTTTGAACAAGTGCGACACACTCATGTCAAATACATAGATTAAACAGCAGATAATTCCAAAATCAACTCGATGATAAACACAGAAAAATATATAGAGCCCACCTAATAGAGAACAGCGTCGAAAGTGTCCTCGGCCTTATCGGCGATAAAGGGGCTTATCTGTGGCCCCTCGATTGCCGCACTATATGGTGCATTTATTGACACATTGACAGGCGGGCGGAGGGCTATGGAGATAAATCGGGAGACGGCACAGACAGTCGAGCTCCAACTCCCGGCATTAATTCGGACTAACTGCCAACAGGAGTCCGGGTACGGTCCACGTGCCACGCGGATTTTGGCAGCAGTTTGCCTTTTTGACAGACAGCTCATAATGGGACAGCTTTAATTACGGGCTGACAACGCGGTCTTTAAAACTTGGAGGTGATATAAATACAGGGAGGAAAATTTTAATATTTATTTCTCATAGTAAAAAAGTTTTTTAATATTTAATATGGAACATAATTTTATACACAGATATTCGATTGTTTTTAAGAGTTAGTGGAAATCCCTTTTAAGAAAATTAATATTTGGTGAGAGGATCAAAACTCGTAATTTAATAAATATTGTACATTTTTTTAGACATCTAATACGTCTTAAAATATTGAAGCTTTGCGAATATACTTATTTAATTTAATTTTCTCCAGCAGTTCTTAGTTGTCCATCATTTATCCCCTATAATTTTCTCTTTGTGCATCTGGATCTCAGCGCCAAAGTGACATAGAGCTATGCATATGGCGCATACTTCCGCCGCACACTCGCACACAGGCAGTGGCACCTGGAATACCTGCAGATGGGCAAAGTTGAAGCCACCGCAGAAGCCAGATATGTATGCTGATACGCTCGGTGGAATACCTGACACTGAGTGTGCTCATTTCCGTGGTCTGCCTCCAGTCCCCCCACGCCCCAGGCTCTTGGCCCCCCAATCACCAGACCGACCTCGCCTGTTCGGAAATTCCTCGACCTCTCTGGGCTTTATAGTTGAAGCCAAAGTGTGGGCCACTGATAGTAGTTTAGGAGTTGGGTTCATGGAGGCGGAAACGGAAACTATTTGCTGCCATTTCGGCAAATGGCAAATGGCAGAATGCAGGCATTAATAGAAATTTGATAGGCAAAAAGAGCAATTGGTGGCGCTGAGAGCCCCTAGACCCGGCTAAAAAAGCCAAAACACAATCCACTTAGCCTCGGACGATGTCTGGTCCGCATATGCATATGCATCGCATCACACATTGTTTGCACACTTGGCATTTCGGAGGGAAATTTGCAAAAGTTTTCCCAGCAACACTTTCGGTGCAGCTCGGCTGAAAAGTGTTGCCTATTTTGAGGCTCTCGTGCGTATGTGTGCGCTACTGTGTGTGTGTTAGCCTGGATGCCAACGCAAGTGAGGGGGCTTGTGAGTGCGAGGATGTGGCCTGCCTTAATAGCCTTTTATTGGCCAAGCCACGCCCCCTGGGGATGTCAGCCAGGTTCATTGTCAAAATTATTTTGTGGTCAACTTGCGTTCATACTTCTGGAAATACTTTCGGCCGGGCTGTGGCACACACACATCCGCACGCAGTCCGCAAAACTATTCCAAAAACAGCATCAGAAATTCATAATTCGTTGCCCGACACTGTCAATATTCGTTTAAGCCAGAAATTC
The DNA here is from genome assembly GCA_018905715.1 of Drosophila lini. Classification (NCBI taxonomy): domain Eukaryota; kingdom Metazoa; phylum Arthropoda; class Insecta; order Diptera; family Drosophilidae; genus Drosophila; species Drosophila lini. Next base: position 7,598 of record JAEIIL010014709.1, on the reverse strand, counting down.
ATATTTGCCCGGCTTTATTGGATTTTATTTGCCTGGCCTCAAAGAGCGGCAAACAAATTGAAAACATTGCCGGCTTGTGTTGTGAATCTGTCCCTGGTTATTAATTTCGAAAAACATTGCTCTTCTGGTACACGGCATCAATCAAGTGCCAAAGCAAACATTGCAGATGTTTAAATAAGGAATTAATTCGATGCGTATTCGTTATTAACTTTTGCATACAAAAATGCTGTTACAAAGGACTTTAGTAGCCAAAAAAATTTGTTTACCTGAGGCATTAAAAGAATAAATTGCAAATTGAGAGATTGAAATGCTATAAAAAACTTAAAATTTATTAATGCAAATAGAAGCTCTTTAAAAAAAAAGTAAATTTATTAAATGAGCCACATATGCAGTTTCATTATTAATGAAACTCAATTGTTTAATAAATTCAATGCTAGCTTGAAACTAAATGCTTACAGATATGATTTTTAAACTTGAAATCAAAATAATAGGTTTGAGTTTTTAATTATAAAGATTATTATACCATAATTTTACTTCTTATATGTATGCTTCTTTACAGCTCATAAAATGAAATTTAAAAAACGTTCTGGATGTGTATTAAATATTTTAAAGCTAAATATAAAATTCAGCATTGTAAAAGAATATTTTAAATCATTTCTAAAAAAAAATATCAACGATTTCCTATAAAAAAACCAATTACTAAAAATATAAATCTAAATGTACTTTTATCAAAATCAATAAAATTTGTTTCTCTTATTAACAAAACACCCAATTAATACGCAGATATAAATTCACTAAATCGCTTTTATTTTAAGTAAATATTCATAAAGGAAAATAAACTGTAACCTTGAGCTCTAAATTTTCTCCAAAGAATAAATAAAGGCAAAATGTTCTTTAAAATAGCAACCAGGAACACTTCTATGCATTTAAAAAAAATAAATCATTTTTAAATCACAATGCATTAAAGACTATTTTTAAAATAAAATTAAGAAAACACACATTTCCCTCAGCCCCAGAAAAACCAAGAAAATCACACGCAAGCTGCTGTTGTTGGAGCCCTTGTCCGGAAAACTTTAGCCCCAAAGTATTGCCCACCTGGACGGACAACGGAGGAGGAAAAGCTCATTGGGGCTCCGGGCCGCAGGCCGGACACACGCAACTATGCCAAAAACGAAAAGCGTGAAAACCCCAGAGACGGAACGAGCCGGTAAATGCCTCGACTGCCGGTGAAAAATACTTTTGGAACATACCTGTGCGTCCACTGCAATCGGCAGACAATTTCGATGCCGCTGCCGCTGCTGCTGCGTTGGCCGTTGCTGCAGCAGGTCCGCATCCGTTCCTGCCTCCATTTCCATTTCCATTGCCATTTCCGTTTCCTGATGCCACTGGAGCCGGTGTGGCCGCAACTGCTCCGCCTAATTGCGAGGTGGCGACTGAGGGAGCTGTTGCCGACGATGGAGCTGCCCCAACTGAGCCAGCAGCTGCCCCGGAGCCAGCAGCAGCAGCAGCAGCGGCCGCAGCAGCAGCAGCAGCAACAGCAGCAGCTGTTAATGTGTTGCAGGCGGAATTGAGGTTGCTGTTGTTGTTATTGTTGTTGCTGCTAAGGGGGCTGTGTCCTGGACTGTGTCCTGTGGGCGTGGGACAGCTGTTAATTGGCACTGGCGTGGTCGAAGCTGCGTGATGTAGCTGCCCCGTTAATGAAGCCGTTGCCATTGTGGGACTGTTGTTGCCGGAAATGCTCGTGGGTAAATTGCTGTTGCCATTGCTATTGCTATTGGCCAGGTGCAAGGTATTGCCACCGCCAGCGTGGCTGGGATTGTCCAGGAAACGGGCGCCGCCATGGTTCTGCTGGAGCGAGTACAAGCCGCCACCGACTGGAATCAGATTCGTGGGCATTGGGTAGAACTCCAGCATCTTATACACTTCGCAGCAGCACTTTATTTTCTATGTCAGTTTCTATGTTTCAGCACACGCGACACTCACGAAAAACGAGACGAGTCTTTGGGTGTTTTCTGGTTCAGAGTTTGAGGATTCTTCGCTTTCATCCGAGGACAACCAGCCGCGTTCGCTGTCAGTTGGCGTGTGATCGAACAATCAGCGAAATCAAAGCATTTCACTTTGCCTTGGCTTTGGCTTTGGGACCAAAAAAAAAAAATCCCAGCTGAAATATACCCCCGCACACTCGCAAATATACACTCGCACACACACACCCCGAGTGCGCCTGCGCCTGTTTACAAAAGCAACGGAGCAACAACTGCCGCGGTGCCGCTCCTGCTGCACGTGACGGGCATGGCCAGGGGTGGGACCCCGGCCCCGGTGCAAGGGTTGCATGCGCCCCCTGTACAACCCCCGCTCTCTCGGCCGGCCAGAGCGCGCATGTCTCAAGTGATTATTAGCAGCGAGGGAAATTCTGCGAGAGCGGATTTCCCTTTGCCAGCGGAGGCCACACCTCAGCTGCCTGCCGATTGGCTGTGGCCTTCCCCGGCGACCATTTTTCCGCAAGGCGCATGCTCGCAGGGGAAATATGTTTTTTCTGTTTGTGTTTTCCCTGATGTCTTGGCTTTAATTCGAGACCAAGTTGGCCATAAAGGGGCGTGTTGCTGGTGTTGTTGCTGGGGCACAAAGACATACTTGCACTTGCACTCGCGGCAACTTTGGCGGCGACAATATCCTCGAGTCGTGCTTTGAGTGGCACGACTGGACCAGAATGCCAACCCAAACAAAAGCAAAAACAAAGGGAAAAACAAAATCGACAGAATCGACAGCACCAGCAGCAGCAGCAACAACAAAAACAGTGCTGAAGAAAAACGATGGCCTTGTCTTCTTTTGCGCTTTTTTGCACTTGCACTTTACTTTTTGCGGGTGCAAAAAGTTGGCGATAAACAAGCGGACAAAGGGTGTTGCCCAGGATCTGGAACAAATTCTGTTCACATGGGAAAAATTTATTAAAAAAAAAAAATTAAATTTTGGATTAAATAAGTATAGCTTTAAAGTATGAATAAGGTTGTAGAACAAATCGATAAAGATCTTTTCTTATCTTAGGATTCCTAACTCAACTCAAGCTTTTATTTAGCTTAATTAACTATTTTTATATATTTTAGAAATAAAGGAAATAGTTATTAAATTAATTACAATTTAATAAACATGTCTAATATTTTATTAACTATATTTTCCCTTTTCATATTTCAAAATCAAGCACTTTAAAAATAGTAAAACTTTTAAGACTTGGCAGATAGTATTAAATTATTGGCTTGATGTTTTAAGAAAATTATAAAGAAATATTTCAGGAAGTCTTTAAATTTTATTACAATAATATTTAAAGTGTTTAAACTTTTAAATGATTTGTTTTTAGTTTTAAATGCCAAAGAATGTCACCCTGTATGGGCCATTGAGGAAGCCAAACTGCTACGACTGACAAGCAACGAGGCCAAAACCCCATTTCCGACGGTCCGAAAAGTCGGGGGTCCACAGAGCCAACTATATGGTGGAACTATACGCCCACATAAACACACTCACACACATTCCGAAGGAAGAAAATAAAGGACGAAAGAAAAGCGGAGCGGTAAGATGAAAAGCGGAAGCTGGAAAGACAAACCAAACATGGGGCCGTGCACAAAAGTTTGGCGCTACTTCTCAAGTCGAAGCGAAGCTGGATTTCCTCGCCGCTTTTCCTCCGCCCAACTGGCTTAAGACCAGGCTTTGGCTCAGCGGGAAACTTCTGGGCCAGCTGAGCTAAGCGGTGGGAACAGGGATATGTTTCTCGGCACCAGGCTCAGGCTTTGGATACCTGGGCTCCCGAGGAGCCTCCGCCAAGTGGTAGAATTCGGCGAACTTGTTGGCATCGAGCAGCACTTGTACCAGGAATTGGCATAGCGTGCTTGGCTTTTCCCGTATTTTTCCGCTGCTGCTCACTTTACCTCCCCCGATTTTTGTTGTTGCTGGCAGTTTGTGCAACTTTGAAAACTTTATTCACCGATTCCGACTGGCACAAAGGCCACCGAAGCCGGAACATTTGTGCTGTGGAATTATAACAAAGCAGCGGAAAGTATCTGCTGCACGAAATTTTCCCCAATCCCAATTCGAAGTGAATGTTTTTCGCTCCACACACACACACAACAAAGTCGGTGCCAAGTGTGCGCAGAATTTAAAACAATTATTAGAAGTTTTAGGAAGCATTTCTTTAGGGTCCCAAAGGACACTGACTGTATTGCAACTAAATGTATTTTATTCTTTGAAAGATAATATAATAATTTATTTCCTATATTTTATGATAATATATTCATTTCTCCCGAAACCTCTTGATAAAAGAAATGTCAAAGATACAAACCCTATACACCGCTAAACAAATAAAAGCTTTATGGCCATTTAACGGCCGTCATCCTCCTACTACTTTTCCGGCCAAAGTCCACCTGTGACTACCTTTATGAGGGCAATCGACAACGTTTCGGAGGCGCGTGCATAATTAATCCTTTGCCGTGGACCTAAGCGATAAGGTTAATGGAGGGCGGAGGCCCTAGTGTCCTGGCCACTGCTGTGGCGAAATTATGGTTTACAGGCCCCATAAAGATAGGTAGTTATTTTCCGGCCATATCGGCCAGATAGCAACAGTAAACCGCACAAAAGCGAAAATTCAATTAACCTTGACAGAAGACCGAAAACCCATCCAGTAATCGGCATAATGATGACAACATCACACAGTCGATAAGTTCGACATACAAAACCCCGAGAGAGAGAGCGGCAATAAAATCAAATTGACAATGGCAAAAAGTGGAAATTGTCATAAAACTCGTTGGCAAAACAGGAACCAGAAAGGGCTGGCTGGCTGGATGGCAGGCAGACAGGATGAGGCCGGGTCACTGGAAACAAATTTAATAAAACACCGGAGGAGAAAAGGAAAACAAACGGCAAAGGGTAGCTGCGCTCTCTCTTCGTATGGGTTGCCATTTAGATTGTGATTCCGATTCTGGTTTGGGTTCAATGCATCCATTGTCTCTGTTCCCGCTGCTCCCTTTCACCCCCTGTCAATGGACGAGGACGAAGTAATATTGAATAACCACAACAGCAACAACACGAGCACGCTCGGCAGCCCCAGGATAAATAGTTTTTCTATGGCCCTTCAATTACCATTTGAGCATGATGAGCGCTAAGAAGGCATGAAGCACAGACATTGGCATTGGAAAGTGGTAAGTGGCATGTGGTAAGTGGCGAGAAAGAAACCTAGACCAAGGAGCCGCCGAAGACGGCTTGAAAATATGCCTTGGTACCAGGACCACCATCCTGGCGCTGGGATAGGGGTCATTAGGTGGAAACATTTATTCTAACTCTATGCCTCAAGCCTTGTGTATTGACGGCCAGTCAAGTAGAAGATGCACGGATGGAACGGGCGGAGGTGTCATTGTTTGTTTTGGCAGCCGGGCAACAAGGCTATGCGATCGGCAATCGGTCTCAGATTCAGTAGGATTCAAGGCGTACAGGCACCGAGCCACAAGAAGGACACTGCTGCAGCTGCTGGGATGTAGGAGAAGGCGACAGCAAACTGTCAACGCAACACGCGTTCTTACACACTTGAAAAATTATATTAATATGAAACTAAAAATGGGAAATATAAACAGAAAATATAAATTGTTCCTATATAAATTGAACAGGATCCCCTTTTAAAAATGTCATTAACATTTAATATTTATTTACGAGATGATGATTAATAAAACCTTGGAAAAAAGGTATACAAATATTTAAGATATAATTCGACTTACTAGAATCTCTAGAATTATTGTAGTACAATGCCACAAGGAACTTCTGTTAAGATTTCTTCCTGTGTACCTTGTCGCTTCCTCCGCCCACGAAATATGACGTGCGTAAACAATGGGTTTGAGGAATGCTGCACTGCACCCGCTACGAGGAATAAGAGTAGTCCAGAGGAGGGAGAGCCGAGGCCTCACAGCAGGGCCGACCCTAAAGTGGGCTAATTTGACGATGCCCCGCGTGGCAAATACAACCCCAACCCCATGGCAGTTCTAGTGTCCAGGACGAAGGAAAAGTGTAAAAGGATTTATGCGCGTAATTTTGCAGATGTTTAGATTTTGCTCTCGACTCGCTGCAGCTCAAGTACACTCGGCAAATGAGTGCGTTATTCTCTGATTATAATTTAAAATTGAAGGGGATGTACGGGGAATAATTATCAGTGTGTAACTGATACGAGTTATAGGTATAGTTTTAATGAGATTATTAATAAATAAAGAGTAGCTCTAAAGTTAAAGAAAATTTATGGAATGGATGGAAATAATTCTTTGGTGCATCTAAAAATAAAATAGGGTTATTAAAAATGTATTGCTTTTCTTGCCGTGTAGCTCTATCCAATAATTTTGTGCCTGGTGTGCCGATCTGTGTCAACACGAGTCCATCTCCGGTCCCAGCCTCCTGGCTCCCAGTCTAAGTCCCGTTCGAGTTGCAGACACAGGCAGGCTCTGACAGACATGCTGTCTCGCCTTACTCATGGACAGGACATGCAGGACACGCAGCAGCCGCAGATCTGGGATTTTCCGACTGCCAGCGAGTCCAAAAATGGACTCGAGACTCGACACTCGAGTGGGGAGGCCGGCCGGGTCTGTGAAGTGGCGCAGCATGTGCTCAATTTAGTTTTGAATATCGTCTGTCTTCGGCTCCTTGAGCATTCCGAGTAATAATCCCTGTTTGTTCAATGTCAATTTTAGTGCTGTTTGTTATTGCCCCGTAGCTTGGCCTCATCGAGCCCACACTCACATCCACATCCAAGTCAAAGTCAAAGTCCACATCCAGTCCTGCGATGACTCCCACTTATTCCCAGTTTATTATTGGCCATTGTGGTTTATTTGTCTTTGGATTTTGGTCTCAGGCTTTGTTTATAATCGGGCATTGAGCGAGTTCAGAGCCCTGCACTCCCCGGACGCGATGTTTATGCTAAGCCGTGCCTCGCTTTTAATGAGGTTGGGAATAACGACAATCACATTCGATCTGCATTCCAGTGCAAAAGCAAACAACAGCCGTGAGAGGGTGTGAAATTTTTTAATTCTGTGAACTCGATTCTGTGGCCAGCTCCCGACTGGCCAGTCCCGCCCGGTTCCCCTCGATTTTCTCAAATATTTAAATGCCTGTGGCCCGTCTTCCTTGTCGACTGCCAAATCCACCCATTCCTCCTGTCAAAATGAAAATGATACTTTGAAGTTTTGGGCAGCGACAAGCGCCAAAGACAAATACAAATATTGGCAATACGCTAAAGCCAAAATCAAATAGAACCCCCCAGTTGGCCAAACCGAAACCAATATTCATTTGGCGTGCGCTGGAGCGGCAATAAATTGCTCAGCTGCCAGTGCCTGGCTACGCCGGAGATTTGCAGATTTTGAGGGGGAGCTGCCAAAGGTCAGGAGGCGGGGCCAACAGGACTCGCTGGCCAGGATTGGGGGTGACGCTGTGCCAGGAGCAGCGCGCATTTCATATGCGTGTTTAGAGCCGGCCAGCATAAGCCATAAAACTTATATTTTTAAATGGCCAGCATCAAAAAAGAGTCTGGCACTGTGATTCGAAGCGAGAATTTATATTTATTACTAAACATTACAAATTAT
>JAEIIL010014695.1:0-11083 GCA_018905715.1 Drosophila lini | reverse complement strand
TTATACATACATTTATTTCACGAACAGGACTACTGACATAAATCTGGACATCATCGGCATTTATGTCATATATTATATATATGATTTTTAATTTTTAATAATAGTTTCAAAATTATGTTACAAAAACTAAAAAAACTAGTGGTTCTTATTTATTAAAAAGAAAATAATACATAATTCAATTTATTGTCCAACAATGGACCGATGAATTTCAATCGGGAACCACTGGCTCGCAGCCCTGGCTGCGGTGTATATCGATAGCTGGTGCAGCCCTCGTCGCTGTAATTATAATGTGCATTTGTTTTTGTCCACCAGAATTGTCGGATTTTCCAGTTGCATTATTTGTTTTGATACGATGAGATCGCGGTGGTAGCAACGTATAATGGTGTAGGTGTCCCGGTGTCCTCGCGCTTATGTTCGTTTCGTATTTGTTTGCACGAAAAGGAGGTTTGGTGTTGAGGCCGTCAGCTAAAAAACAAGACAGCTGATCACAGACTATATCTCCTCACACCTGCTACGATTAAGGGAGATTTATTTACAAAACTGCCCTGCAAAAGGGTTTTCGGCGCCGTCACCCTGTTTATATAACATCAAGTTGCGTGAAGATGGCCCTGCCAAGGAATCTGGTATCCAAGATCTGTAAGTAAAGCGCAATGGCCGAAAGTACCGTTGTGGGAACTACACGCACACACACACACACCTACTACCTGGGAGGTGGATGTGAGTGTGCGTCGTGTCGCACATACATACAAACAAGCATACCCGTCACACAATTGTTGTTGTGTTGCGTTACACCTTCTGCACATTAAAAGCCATTAACAGACGTTCTTATGGCCAGCATTGGTCCAGCGGATGCACTGCGACCGAGCCACCAATAGGAAATTGCCCATGGGTCATTCGGAAAGCCAGGAGGCATATTTTGAAAACTAGTTACCTTACTACTAACACTATTTACCTTGTAATAACGCCAGACAACGCCGTTTGCATAGGTGACGAATTGCACGGATGCCCGTAGATACATATGTATCTATATAATGGAGCAGTAGCTCACAGCTCAGTTCGTATTTACTTATTGGGAAAACCCCATCTGGCCCCTGCCAACATCTGCTGGCGATATTTTAGCAGTAAGGTAATCCAATAGCCAGGCACAGGGAATTACGCTGTAACAGTCGTGCACAGGTGACGATATTCAATCACACAGAGCTCTATTACCTTTTATGTTGAATTACAAATGAAATTACAAAATCGAGACTCGATACCAAGTGGTCCCAAAGGCGACAGTAAAACGAAACTACCGTTAGTAAACATACTTACAAATGTATGTTTATTGCCTTTTGATTAAATTAAAATTGCCTCAACAAAGATATTATAAGAAGCTTGCAAATGAGCTGTTGTCAAGCTATTTAAAGGAAATTAGAATTGGTTTTCCAGTTAAAAGTTTTGCTTGATTTCTGAATTATTTATTTATTATTGTCCTGTAAGCTAAACCCCTTTCAACATCCTTTTGCAGATGACATCAAGGCGCATGATAGCAGGGTCACTAGCCTGGACCTGGGCGAGACTGGCCGGGTGCTGGTCACCGGTGGAGAGGATCGCAATGTCAATCTCTGGGCGATTGGGCAGAACGAGTGCTTCATGGTAGGTGGAGCTCAAGTTACTCCTTCTGGCCTGTTGCTCATCCTTTGCCTTGTGTTTTCTTTCAGTCTCTGACAGGCCACAATCGCTCCATTGACTGCGTCCGTTTCGCGTACAGGGATGACTTTGTCTACTCCGCCGACGATATTGGAATCATCCGGCGATGGGACTTGAATGCGCAGAAAATTTACTCTACGCTCAATGGGCACATGAAGAGTGTCCGTACTCTGGACTTTAATCCCTCCGGGGAGTATGTGGTGTCCGGCAGCAATGACACGACCGTGAGGTGGGTGAATCAGCGGTCGATTAAGTTGTAACTCAGCTGGATCCTTCCTATAGCTGTGGTTCAGAGTGAGACGGCGATAGCTGACTGGGTGACTCTTTTACATTGAAGTATCTCCTTAACCAACATCCATATTTCAGGCTGTGGGACGTGCAGAACGAAAACAATTGCATTCGAATTTGCCGAGGCCACATGTCGCATGTGAACTCTGTGAAATTCTCACCAGACGGCCTTTGGATTGCCTCCGCTGGCCTGGAGGGCTCCATTCTCATCTGGGACATACGGAAGAGCAAACAGATCATGGAGTTTATAGCCGAGCCGCCGGTAACAGCCATCACATGCATTCAGTTCCATCCGTTTGAGTTCCTGTTAGCCGCCGGCCGTGTGGACGGAACCGTGTGTATCTACGATCTGGAGCAGCAGCAGCTCGTGTCCCAGACCACACACTTTTATGGCCAAAGCATTAAGTGTATTACGTTCAGGTAAACCTTAGTTTTGATAATTTACCCTGCAACTGCATTTGTTTTTTGCTTCTTGTTTTTTCCAGTGAAAATGGCGAGTGCCTCTTCGTGGGCAGTGCATCCGGCATTTCCGTCATCGGCTGGGAGCCAGATCGTGAGCTGGACCATATCAAGAGTACCTGGTCCTCGTTGGGCGATATGAAAGTGGTCAAGAATAAGCTGGTAAGTGGGGTCTTCATTTGCCTGCCTCGAAAGTTTTTAATTTTCGTAATTTTTGCTGCAGATCTGCGGTTGCCATGAGGATGACACCGTCTCCATCAACACCATCAGCCTGGACCGTGTGATACCGTTCTACCAGCCGGCCAATGCGTTGCCCAACTTCAAGCACAACTCGACCAACCGAAAGAGCTTCACACGCGGCAACCAAAAGTTTCGGCTGTCGCTGGGCGGCTCCAAGCCGGCCCAGGTTCGTGAGGAGCACGAGGACAACAAGAGTGAGCTGTCGTCGCCCAACTTAAGTCTGGAGGTTGTGAATGAGGCTGTGCTGGAGTCGGCGGAGACATCGCCGATGTCCTCTCTACCGCCAGCCCAGCTTCCGGCAATGCCGCCGGGCTCCTCGTCCTCATCGGCAGATCTTGCGTATCACGGCAGCTTCTATGGTCATGGCGAGGCATCGCTGAGGCACGGCAAGTACTCGCGTGGAGCCGACAGCCTGACATACAACATTGAGGCCAACTATGGTGGCAACTATGGCATGGATAGCCAGAGCCACATCCGCCTGCAATCAATGAACGGGCCCAGTTCGCTTCACAACTACAACATATACTCGCTAGGGAAGGACGAGGACTCCGATGCGGAGGCGGGTGTGCAGCAGTTGAATGACAGCAACCCGCCGATACTCACCAATTACGACAACTACGAGATGGCCGAGGACTTCCCCGTCAATCAGAACCTCAACTACATGGCCAATCCCTACAAGAGTGCATCCTCCATCGTGGCAGCTTCCTCTACCATCAACGCCTCATCCAAGACGATCAAGAAGACCACAATGACCGGCCTGCACAAGCGGACAACAGGCAGCATGGCCAGCACGAAGCAAAGCTCGGCCAGCAAGCTCAGCCAGGTGTCTTCCGTCAGCTCCATGGAGCTACACAAGCTGGACGACAATATGGTACTGAAGAAGTCGTCCTCATCGAACGTGGTCAATAAGAACAAGCGGCCCATGGGGGGTGCCGCCGCCCAAAGCCAATTCTACAAGGAGAACAGCCAGCAGCAGAAGAACATCAGTGTGGAGATCATAACGAAGCCGCCGATGCGATCCCGCACCACCCTGGACATGCGCTCGTCGCAGCAGCAGCAGGCCAAGGCGCAGGATAAGCCTCACAACGCTCATGTAAGCTACTCGGTTCTATTAGTCTCCATCTTAGCCTGCTAAAATTTTGAATTTCTTACCATTTGTAGCAGCAACTGAACAATCGAATCACGGCGGATGATCATCATTATGACTTTGATGCTCTTTCGAGACCGCACGAGGCTGTGCTGAAGGAGCTGAGCAATCGCCAGTCTAGCCTGGATTTGTTGCGAAACGCCACGCGGTGAGCATAAGCTTTACTCTTTAAAATAAAAATGTACGAACATTAAAATTGAAAATCTTCACAGGTCGCACGATGTCCTGGGCGCCTTGAGGCAGGCAAAGAACTGCGGCAGATCTATTTTCATAGACCTACTTGGAGCCATACTGGAGAAGCCGTAAGAACTGAAATGCTTATCTTCCTTGGAAAAGAGTATCAATTATAACACTAGATCCTCCCTCCCCCTCAGGTCATCTTGGAACTTGGATTTCTGCATGTTTGTGTTGCCAGAGCTTTACGAGCTGCTGCAGAGCCAGCACAAGTTGTGAGTGGAACAAAACACATTTCAAATTGTTTTAAATTAATTCGAAATCTTACCCGTTTAGCCACTTTACACGTGCCTGCGATACACTTCGTATTATCCTGTCCAACTTCTTGCCAATCATCCAGGAAAATCTCGACTCCTGGGCATCGAATGGCCTGGGCGTAGATGTGACACGCGAGGATCGCCAGAGGAAGTGCGCCGAATGCCAACGATGGCTGCTCCAAATCAAGAATCTGCCTGAAAGCATCCATTTCGGTTCCACGTTGACGCAACTGCAAAACACTATTGTTTTCTAAGCTACAAATTGTCGTCAGGTCGTCAGGTCGTCAGCTCTTGAAGGGTGCGACGGAGAGAGGATCCGGAGAGAAGAAAAACCACCAGCTTCCTAAAAACCTGCTTTGAACACAGTGTTGTGTGGGGAGTTTGCCTCATTTGTTGTCGCTCTAAGCTGCCAAAACTACGGAATTTTGAAACAAACAAACAAAAACAAGAAAACCGATGGAGGAACAGCTTGAGGGGAGCGCGAGCCCGCTCTTTCGCACCTGTCCTCTTCGTCCAGCATTAACTTAGTCATTAAAAATGATTTATATTATTAATTTTTGTTATTGAAACTAATTTATACAATTATTATTATTTACCTAATATGTCTAAGAAATAAATTTCACAAAAACACGTACACCAACCAGTGGAGTCTTTATTATTTTCACGACTTCTAACCAGGGAGAAGAGTTATGAGTAAAACAATTTAATACCATAAAATTGACTTGGGACGATGGAAAAATTATGTTTACCATATTTTTTGAAGGACTTTTCTGAAACTTAAGCTTATAATTTTCAATGCTCCAAGCCCCAAACAGTGATAGCATCTACTCCCGAACCCCCGAAGGAACTACAACGTCCTAAATATGTAAAAAATAAAGAAAAACAGTCTAGTTTATTTGCGGATTACAGAAACGGTTGACATGTGAAATACTTCTACCACCACAGGATGCATACATATTTATAGAATGATTTAAGGGTCACCCCTCCATCCGTTGGGCATATTACAGCTTCGCCTTGGAGCTGCTCTTGAGGTCCACATAGGCGCCCGAAATGACCTCCTTGCCGGTCTCCACCACCACGGTGCGGAAGTAGATGCGTGCGCCCTCCTGCCACATGTCCACGCGGAGGCTCTGGCCAGGAATCACGGGACCGGAGAAGCGTACCTTGACTGCCTTGAAGAGGGCCGGATTATTGTCGGCGTACTGGGCGAGCACAGCGCGAACGGAGAAGCCCAAGGTGCAGAGGCCGTGCAGGATGGGGGTCTTGAAGCCGGCCAACAGGGCCATTTGGGGATCGATGTGAAGGGGATTGCGATCGCCGGACAGGCGGTAGAGCACGGCCTGATTATCGCTGGTCGTGTATTGAGTGGACGCGTCCGGCTGGCGCTTGGGTGGCGGCAGCACCGGAACCACTCCGGCAATTGGCTCCTTCTTGCCGCCGAACTTTCCGGCGCCGACGACGAAGGTGCTGCTCTGGTTGCGCACCAGCAGACGTCCGCTTTCGTCAAAGGACTCGGTGTTGGTCACGACCACAGCACCGGAACCCTTGTCCATCACGTCGAACACCTGGCCGCTGGTCACCAGTGTGCCGCTGGTGGGCAGATCGTCGACGATCTCCAGGTACTGTTCGCCGTGCAAGATGTTGGAGAAGTCCACCTGCTTGCCGGGCAGAGCCTTGCTCATCAGCTTGTCGGTGGACATGGCCAGCAGGAGGCCGGGCAGCACAAAGAACGACGGAATGGCGGCGAAGTCGCCGTCATTCTCGTACAAGAATCGCATGTCCTGGGCGTTAGTCACCGATGCACCGATGCCCAACGCGTAGGTGATGAGCTCCTTGCTGTCGAACTCGAAGGTGTCCTCGACGGCCTCACCGCCGCCGGCCTTCAGCTTCTCGAGAACCTCCAGCAGAGAGCCGGACGCCTGAGCGATGGCGTCCAGGTGCTTGGCCTTGGACATATCAGTCACTTGCGACCATACGTTCTTAACGTACTCCGGGGTCACTGCGTCGTCGATGGATGGACGCAGCACAGCGCCCTTGCCGCGCACCGTGTGCACCTTAGTGGCCCAGCCGGCGGCGCTCTCGATGTAACTGCCTGTGAAGGAAGGTGCGGTTAGTTGGTGGCTCTCAAAGTACATTCTGCTGGAGGTGGACTCTAATCGCACCGCGATAAGAGGCGGCGGTATCGGAATAAGCTAAAGCAGGGCTAATCTTTGCAGAAGACCGGAAAACGCTGGTTGGTTTTGAACTTTAAAGCTTGCAAATATGGGACCCAATCTCTGGGAGATTAGCGAGATTAGGGGCACATACTAGGCTCTACCACTCACCATTATCCTCGCAGGACTCGTGGCACAGGTAGGCCACCACCGGAGCAATGAGCTTCGGCTTCAGCTCGTTGAAGAGAATGTCGGGCAGGATGCCCTCGGTCATGCGGCTGGCGGCCGTGGGAATGATGACGTTGCACAGGACATTGTTGCGGGCGCCCTCGATGGCCACCGTGTTGGCCAGACCAACCAGGCCCATTTTGGCCGCCGAGTAGTTGGCCTGTCCGAAATTGCCGTAGATGCCCGAGTTCGAGGACGTCATGATGATACGCCCGTAGTTCTGGCTCTTCATGTGAGGGAACGCGGCCTGGGTGCACTTGAAGCTGCCCTTAAGGTGGACATCGTGGACCAGATTCCAGTCCTGTTCGCTGGTCTTGGCCAGGCTCTTGTCGCGCAGAATGCCAGCGTTGTTTACCAGGATGTCGACGCGTCCGAAGGCCTTCACTGCGGTCTCAATGACCTTTGCCCCGTCAATAACCGAGTTGTAGTCGGCCACCGCCTCGCCGCCAGCCCGACGGATCTCCTCGACGACAATATCGGCGGCGCGCTGCGAGGCTCCCTCGCCGGAATGGGTGCCACCCAGGTCGTTGACCACCACCTTGGCACCGCGCTCGGCCAGTAGCAAGGCGTACTCGCGACCCAGGCCCGCGCCGGCTCCCGTCACCACCGCCACTCGGCCGTCGTAGCGCAGTTTTCCATCGGATGAGGACATGGTTTTGGTTTGGTCTGGTCAGTTCGTCACCGCTCTTAGCTATGGAATGGAAATGAGAACACCGATCAGTGGCAGGTCAGCTAAGGCCCGGCAATCGCTGAAATCCCTGAGTAATCTCCGCCGAGATAGGGCTTATCGCTCTGCGCAAGTGTGCAAGTGAGCCGGGGAGAGAGAGAGAGGACCCCGAAGAGGCCGCTGTCCGTTGCCCGCTGACATGGTCCAAGTCCACGGTTCATGGTTCAGTTGGTGGGGTGGGTCGATGGCATTCGCACAGATACGAATGTATCTTTCAATGCAGCACGAATACACCCCGAAAGAGATCGAAGTAGTCTCTAGCTACCATCATTTATTGGCACACTTACGGGTCTCGAAGAGTGTCTTCTGGTTTATGAGATGGGAAGGTCTTCCAGCCCGCAAAGATTAGACCGTGTTGTGCCGTGCCGTGCCGCAGGTACAAAGTGCATTAAACCCAGATAAGCCTGTTTGCAAGGGGATCGGATCCGAGCCAGCTGTGGGACCGTGGCTCCAGCTCTCCAATATACCAGATTGTTTGGTTTGAAAGGGAAACCAGGCGACGTTTGCATGCCCTTTCCATCATAATCGATGATATTACAGCCTAAATATATTTTGATTTCGATTTCGAATTACGTGTAATAGATATAAATACTAAATGCAGACATATTGGCATGACTAGATCGACTCGCCAGATGAGGCAGATAGGGAGGTAAAAAAATTGCCTTGCAAACTTTTGGTCTGAACTGCAATACTCTTCGCAAGGGTATCTGAATATACTGAAAAATATACCAAAAAATGTCTTGGAGAAAGTGCAAGGTGCAGAACTTGGGAAAACCTTTAGCCGTGACTCAAGAGCGGTGGAAAACTTCACTATTCAAAATTTAAATTAATAAATTAAAAAAAATTAAATTAAATTTAATTTAAACTAAATATGTAGGCTAATTTGTAAAGGTTATATAAACTAGCACCATAGGGCTTTCCAAACTAAATTTAACGCATTTCGGCTTAGTTTTAATATTTGAAAAACTTTGATTTGTTAGAAGGGAAAATATATAAAAAATGCGTATATCTTAATATTTAAAGCCAACATATTTGAAGTCTTCTTGGTGGTACTATATCAAGACAGAAAAGTGAATAACTGGGAACACTCATATATGTATGTTTTCAGTCGCCTTTAATAAAAATAAATAAAAATTTAAACGGTTGATAAATTCAGTGTTCGGATTTATTAACGTTATAAAATCTAAAACAAAAAATCTATCCGAGTTGAATTTTAGACTTACACTATATGTATGTATTTGCAAAAAAGGAAGAGCATTGTTTTTTTAACTCATAAATAATGCAGTTTTTTACAAAAATAAAGCTTTGTTTTAAAATATAAGGAACATACATATGTATATACCTTTTTTTAAATTAATTGTGTAAATATTTAATACGTTTGATTTTATTTAAAAAAAAATATATAATTAATAATATTTATGTATTACAATGCATATTGATATTCCCAAATTTATAACGAAATTTTGCCTAACTGCTTTACATTTATTTTTTATCTTTTTACCAATTTAAAAATTGTAAACAAACAATAAATTTGCATTCATCTTGATTTTATATTACTGATAACCTAATAACCTAATCGGTTTTTGGTTTTTGGATATGTAAACTCAGTAAAATACAAAATATACAGAAAAATTAAATACAACTCAATTTTAATGTAAATAAATAAATTTAGATTGAATTTTTTAAATTTAAATCTACATGCAAGAGCTCTCAGCCTATGCATTTTATAGTTTTAGGACTCCAAAGCAATTTATACAGGCCCCAACCATCCGTGGAACGAACATGCATCCGACTTTCCCAACAAACACAATGTGCAGTGGGAAATCGTTGTCGCGAGCGGTATTGGTCAGCGAAGTGTGAAATGTCAACCAGATGCAGATCCCCCATTCCGGGTGGCACGACACACCCAAAACCGATTCTGGACTGCACTCAGTCCACTCAGACAAAAAGTGGGTGTACTTGACCAGGCCTTTAAAGTTAAATACTCGAATATTATGTTTATAAAATCAGTTCTAGAGTATCTCAATTTATTCCCGTGCAGATGGAGTTGGGGAGCCCATTCTTGCGGTTGACTGCTCCAATGGAATTACCAACAAAGCGGCCAGCACAATGGGCTTTAGAGTTCAACTCACCATGTCGCCGCTTCATTGTGCCCTCAAGTGCCCTACCTGTGGACAGCGTTTTGCAGCGATTAGTGAGCCAGTTCCACCTGGTGCTCCGACGGGATCGGTTGTACTACGTTGCTAAATCCATCAGCACCACCATGTCCAAGGACAAGTTCACAGCCACAGCGATGCTGCTGTTGCTGCTTCTGCTGGCGACCTGCGCGTCTGCAGAACCGAGCTTCGAGGATATTGATCGCAGTTCGAGCCTGGGAGCTGAGGATGTGTCGACAGCAGGCTCCCAAATGGATCCGTCTAAGCCACAGCTCTTAAAGTTCCAGAAGGCACTCGGCGGATACTCGGACTACGAGTACTACCTGGGTCCACGGCGCACGGGGGGTTCCTATGGTCCGGATAACGAGCTCGGCGCAGCCACATCGGCCCTTAAGATACACGGCGAAGGCAATTTGGCGTCCCTGAATCGGCCGGTCAATGGCAACGCCCACAAGCCGGTGTCTTGGTATGGAGTGTACTCTGACAAGCCCATGTACCCCTCCAGATCGTACGATCCCTATATTCGCCGCTACGACAGGTAATTTTTGACAGCAAGAATCCATAGATTCCCCAACAGGGGGATGACTAGTCGAAATTCTGAGCCCCAGAATCGTAAAATTTAAAACTTAATAGTGGAAATGGGAAATATAAAATACAAAATCCTTGTCCTTATCCTTTCAAACTGTATTCTAAGAACCATAACAGAACCTGTCTTCATTTGAAGTTCGCTAAATTTCTATAAGCAATTACAAAACAAAAATAAGATGCGCAACGCCCATATATCTTAACCCTCTAGGCCACAATTTCAAAAATAATAAATACTCTTTCTGCGTTTAAATATTTTTTTTGCAGTAACGAATATTAATAAATTATTTTTTAAATATATATTACAGATTCGATGAACAATACCATCGCACTTATCCACAGTACTTTGAGGACATGTACATGCATCGCTCGCGCTTCGATCCGTACGACAGCTACAGCCCCCGAGTGCCGCAGTACCCGGATCCGTATGTCATGTACCCCGACCGATATCTGGACACACCGGCTGCCCGGGATTATGTGAAATCGCGTCGCGCCTATATCGATGATCCCATGGCGCTGCCCGATTCGTATAGGAACAGCAAGTACGAGTCCGCGAAGCTGCCCGACCTGGCGCCGCCGCCTCCGGTGCGGAACGAACGCATCGTCTACTATGCCCACCTGCCGGAGATTGTCCGGACACCGTATGACATGGCCCGTCCGGAGGAGCGTAACTCGGCCGCCATGACGATGGCGAATGCTCCCTACAAGCCGAACAAGAAGAAAGTCAAGACCAGTGCTAACAGGGCCAACAATGCTACAAACTATAAGATATCGTTGTAGTAGGAATTTAGAAATTAATTTTAATTCTTATTATTATCTTTTTTTTTTACCAATACAGTTGCAATATTTATAGGGTAAGGCACAAAGCGGTTGGATTAGTTCTTCTCCATATCCTATCATTAAATACCTTTCAGGATTTA
>JAEIIL010014691.1:0-16067 GCA_018905715.1 Drosophila lini | reverse complement strand
TATCGAATTGCATTTTCATGTTTTTAGAAGATTGAATTGTTTTAAAATTATATTACAAATAAATTTACAGAACGAGTTAAGAGTTTAACAAGAGATGATAATGGATTACCCAAATAATTAGCTGAATTCATACAAGGTTTTTAATTTATCCTTATATCTATGAGTATTGTGTAAAAGCTTTAGATATTAAGTATACAATTCATCTCAAATAATATATAGACCCAATTTCAAAAGGAAATCAATTGGAAAATCTTTACATTGCTTCTTCAGAGTCCCTTCTCTCGGTCATGAGTTCAAACGCAATTCCTCTTCCGGGAAATATTTACTCGGCACTTGCCGACCAAGCAACCACATTGATTTGTAGTTTTTTAATGTTGTTCGTTTTTTGGCCGTGTCCTATAAATTATTAACAAAAAAAAGGAAAAATCTTACATCGCGTTGAATGGGTGTTGAGGCGTAGCATGCAAAACAGTGGCCGCGCAAATGGCGCATGAAGACAAAATCAATAAGAGCAGCGCCGAAGGACTTTCCAGCCAGCGAATGGAAATGCCAACTCAGGCCATTTTTGTGGTCGGTTCATTTCACAGGGTCCGTCCATTACCCGGGAAAACACGCTTATTTAAGCAATAATTCCTTGGCTCACTTTCCTTCGCCTTCTCCTACCCTCCGCCTTTTTTGTTTTTGATTAATGGCCGTGTTCATAAAGTGACACATTGAAAATTGGAAAGCAAATCAAGCACAAAGAGCAACACCGAAAGTCGCAAAGCAATCGCATGAAATCAGCACAAAAGTAAAAATAAATAACTAATGCGAGCGGAGGAGGGGCCGGAGACAGAGGGCAGCCGGGCGAAATGCTGCTAAAAGTGTAAAAAGTTGAGCCTCGGGCCTAAAGGTCGTCAAAGTGAAAAACTCGATAAATGAAAATGGACAGCAGCAGCGAAGGCGCTGCGCACGAATTGAAACGGAAATCCTTATTGAACTAGAGTGAGCGGAGGCCCCGTCTCCAAGGAAGGTCGAGTGGCTGAGGACGACGCTGGGAGGTGGAAAGTGGGCGGTGGCCAGCTATGCTGCTGCGTCGGCAAGCCGGAAAAGCGTGCTGCCGAAAATTTGTGCTGCTGAGTGGCCACCGAGAGTGCTCTGTGCTCCGCTCCGCTTTGCACTGGGAGAACCCGAAGCTCGTTTCCCGCTAGAAGCTGGAGTCAGCCGGGGATGAACTCCCCCTCTGCCCCATCGGGCACGTTTTTCCGCAGTGTAGCCGAAGCTAAGCATGACGGTCCAGCGCCGGAAGTGAAATGGCAACGCGTCACAAGCGCATTCGCAGCGTCCCGGAAATGGAGGGAAATGCCTTTATCGATCACACACACACATTCCCAGCCGAAAGTGCGTATTAATAAAAGAATACATTTTCAAAATAAAATACTATTATTTAACAATATGTAACTGTTGTTACAGAATATCTTACAACAATAAAGATGCAATTTTTAAAACATGTCTAGCACTTGTCAACAAATCAAGAAAATTAACTTTTGTGTACCTGGCTATCAAGGTATTGATTAGCCTTACTTCCAAGTAGTGAGGCCTTCAGATACTCCTCTTAAACTACCAATTGGTTGGTGCTCAGGTCACCTCACAGAAGACCCAACAGATTGCCAACAAATTCCGAGCATCCTTCACTTATCCCAATCTGGGGCCACCGGAGCACCCTGTAGATTAACACGTCTGGATGCTGGCCGAGGCCACAACAGCTTTAATTAAGCACCAAACGCAGAGGAGAGTTCCTCGTGCCAGTTTTGCTCCGTATCTGCAAACACTCATCCCCCGGCGCCAGAGAGCTGAGGGCTGAGGGCTGTCTATCTCTGTCTTAACTGCCAATTTACGTAAAAATGCTGGAATAGATGCAAATTTGGGCCAGTGCGGACCCGAATCCAGGCGGACCCAGACTATGCTGGGCCGTTTGTTGCTGATTTTTCATTTATACCCGTTTTTGGCCAAAGGGAACTGCACACTCTGTCTCCCCAAATGGGCGGCTGTCCCGCTGAGATTGTGCTCTGGCGCCTTTGGAGCAGGTGGACTGCCCGACGGAGCCCGTAGATTTCAGCATAACGAATTGGATTGTCATGGCAATCGATAAATATTCTCACGCAGAGCGGCCCTGGCCAAGGCGACCTAATGTTGCCTAAGTGGCCGGACATGTGAGCTGGACTAGGGCAGAGTCAGACTGTTTCATGGGCGTCCTAGTTTCGAAGCAATCATAAGCTGCAGTCACATCAAAATTTAAAGAGAATCAGAGCACTTTTCGAAACCAAATTAGGTTTCAGAGAGCTTTCTTATAATCGAAAGAATGATCTATCTTTGATTTTATGTTTTAGCAAAGGGTATAATAATTTAGATTAGAAACAAATACCGCATCACCTGCTTTATTAACTGCATATTGCCTATATTTTAAAGCTGTTTGGTGTAAACTTTCTGATATACAAGTTATTCATAATGTAATTAACAACCTTTTACAAAAATAGTTCAAAAATTCCCATTCTCTAATAAACTTTATTTATTATTTCACAGAAAACATCACTCTTTGTTGTTATATATAAAATACGAGATACAAGAGGGCTGAGACAAAACCAAGTAAATCTTTTCCAAATGCCATTGGTCAGTTTTAAATGACAGCTCTCCAAACGGTTTTCCATGCGGGCTGGGCAAAAAAAATTGATTCTAGGCTTCCCTACCCATACTCGACGTCTTTGCCAAATAGAATTTAAATCTGCTAAATCCTCGTACATGACAGTTTTCTATGTTGAGTCCTTGGTCTTGGGTCTTGGCTCCTGTTGCCATCTCAGGCCAGAGAGAGAGTGTTCCCTATCCCCTTATTTATTTTTACTTACGGCGCTGCTCCTCGAACTGCTCCAGCTGTAATGTGGGATTTTGTCTGGGAAGCTTCGCTCTGTGTGCGGTCTTGAGGTGATTTTGATTGAGTGCGATTTGTACTTTGTGTCGCCTACGTGTTTCGGTTTTTTAAATAATATTTACCTCGTGTGCTCCCCAGGACTTATTGTTGTCTTTGGCCTTTGATTGTGCAGGATGAAACGGCCTCGGCCCGACTTTCGCTTTGCCGGGCCTTGTAACGGATATTCGTTCAGATAGTATTTGCTCTTTGCCATTTTGCTTTTAGTGTGCGAGATTTGTACACTGTTCTGCTGTGTTTGCTTAGTCGCAAGACAGGAAATGGATTTTATTTGGGGAATCAAATGGCACGGAGGGGCGGAGCGGAAGGGCTTTTTGTGTTTATGCCAAGGGTATGCCTTACAATTTTATTATACATTTGAATCGAACTATTATTCATCAGGCACTTGCACATGTGTCTTTGTTTCTTAATTTATTTTGAATTTCATAAAGCACGGAAATAGTGTAAATTCCGAACCAGGTGAGCTCCAGCAAATTGATTTACTTTCGGAAAACCCATAATTAAACCCAATGAATCAGCGCCACTGCCTTTCTAAACTCTCCCCAAGTTCAATGAACACTCATCCGCAAATCCGAAACCCGAGGCCAATGATCCAGCCTGCAAATTATCCGATCGGAACGTCCGCCGACCTGTGTACAGAGCACAGATCACAAAGTCTATAAACTAAACACATTAGCGCACCGAGCTGAAAGTACGCATATCTGAGGGCAATCTGCAGAAGACAACTTGGTGGTAAATCGATCATTAAACAGGCCTAAGTCCAAGCCAAGGGAAGCGAGTTTAACGAGTGCCATAAATAGAGTGGAGGGCATTGGGTCTGAAATTGATTTACGAGGTGATATGGATACACCCCGTACTTTATCCACAGCTAAGTGGATCATCTGTGAAACTGGCACCTGAAAAGTGGCCAATTTTAGCACAAATCTTGCCGGAGAATTAGTATAAAAGGGTTACACCTGCAGTGATAGAACATAGTCAGCCTCAGAAGCCATGAGAACCATCAGCATCTTGGTATTCCTTGCAGCCCTCCTCGCTCTGGCGGCTGCTGAGCAGAGTTCTGCAAGCAAGGCCAGAAAGGAGAGTGGTAAGCCAGTCTTAGGCAGTCTTAAGAACTCTTCCTTAACTCCTGTTCCTTGCAGCTCTTTCCAAGATCGTGCCCCGACTTCTGTGGAACCTTAAGCGTGGCGACAACCAGGAGAGCCACCGGAACTCACAGCCCATCATCATAGTGCAGCAGCCCAACAAGAATTCGGATTACGACGAGGACAAGAACTACCACCACCATAGACCGCACTATCCCTACTATCCGTACTACCCACCACCACCGCCACCCAGCCGTCCACCGCCGCAGTTCCCAGGAATGGAGTACATGAGCGCCGCAGGCAGCGGACCCACTTACCTCATCATCAACCCCAACAACGCGCAGGGCATCTACCTGCCAGCCTCCAGCAATAGCACCAACTCGACCAGCGCCCGCCGCAGCGCCTTCGTGCCCACCATCGCCGATCTGCTCCAGGGCCTCAGCCTTGATGATCTGACTGACGGCAGCCTGTTCGAGGACGACTCTGATGTGGTCGAGGCAGCCGAGGACGGCACCGTAGAATTGGCCGCCGACTCGAACGGGGGTCCGTCCCTCGCCCACGATGACCGCGACGAAGACTTGGTTTCCGAGGAGGACATCGAGGCACTCGACCGCCAAAACAATCGCGGCGTGAGTCCCAAGCACCTGGTCTCGATCCTCATGCAGGACAAGCGGCGTCGCCGCATCCAGGAGGTCCTGGCCGGCATCTATATGAGGAACTATAACCTGAACAGAAAGTAGTAGAGTGAATTGAAATTGTACGATCCTGAATAAAGAACGGGAACCATGCCTTCCCAGCCACACTGAAAGTTTGCTGGACGTTTTGTCTTCGTTACGGGGCGCACTTTATCATAGCTCCCCAGAGAAATCTAAGCCGAGTTGCCCCAGTTGCTGCTGCTCCGCATTGTTACGACTTGTGGAGTTTGCCGTAGCACTAAAATAATCTGCAACTGCAGTTAAAATATTTATTTGCAATTCCCCAAACTAACGTGAGCTCTGCCTCTGCCCCTGTCGAAAAAGAAAGGCTGCCTACCACCAACGACAGGTGGCACAGGTGATGGGCGAGGATTTGGGGAACTCGACGGCGAACGGTAAAAGTTGGGCGTGATGAGCAGCTGCAGTTATTGTTTCTGTCGAGAGCAACAATTCCAATGGGCAAACTTGGAACGTCTGAGTTGCATTTGAGGCGAAGGCCAAACTTTCGAAATATCTAAAATAAAGTACATACAACTTAGCATAATTTGCGAATACTTCGGGATATTCCACCTGCCGGACTACAATCTTAAAGGGTAATTATGTTTTCGTTTAATCATCAAAGGCATACAGATCATTTCATTTTCACCGAGCTCGAGGCGCCAAACCCATAATTCCATTTTTCTCTTAAAGGCAGGCAAGCCTTCGTATCCCCAAACAGGCGAAACTATAGTTTTAAGCAAGCAACTCTGTTGACCTTAAACCTCACCTGCGGCTATTTAAGACAGAAGTAAATCAGCAGCGCCTCGGTTGCCGTGCACCTGAGCTATGCATAAACCTGAGCTCGGAAATTCCTTTTACCTTTACCTCAACCTCAGCAGTTGGCCATTTTCATTGTTGCCCTGGCTGTTGCCATGAAATAAGATAGAAGGTGGAAGAGAAGGTGGCTGGAGCGCAGACAAAAAAGATGCCAGGTGCTCCAGCTCCTGCTGGTGCCACTGCTCCGTCTCCGGTTCCTGCTCCTGCTCCAGCTCCTGCATTCCGCATGAGTCTGGCAGCCGGGCTCCCTCACTCCCAAGCTAGACTTTTTCCGTTTTTCCAGCTACCTGTGTCTGGGAGTTGGTCGTTTGTTGCATGTCCTACGGCAGCCGAACTTGTTTGAAATTTGACGTGTGTAGTTTGCTGACCAGGAGCAGTGGGCGGAAGGGATTGGCAGCTGGAGTGGCGTCTTTGGGGCGGGCAGAAGGACGCTGCACTTACTCTTCCAAATTTATGTGCAGGCTGCAGTTGCAGTTCGTTTCAATTTTTCGCCTTTTTCCTTCTGAGCAGCCGCTGCAGCAGCCTGCTTCTGTGTTTTTGCCGGCTTCCCCTAACAAATTGATGAATGTCTCGGGCCTGGGCCTGGACCGAGGGAACACTCTCGCCGAAAAGCTTTGTGAGTGGCGTGCGATTTGGAGGAGCCTGTGCAAACTTTAGTAAGATGAATGTTTGCCCAGGCAAATGACAGGCACCGAGTGAGTGGCTTCCATCTTGATTTTTGAGTCCATAATGACAGGAGGGAGCTGGCCCAGAGCTCTGGGAGCTAGACCAGGTCCTGTAATTGGTTACAAGAGAGAGTGCTGAAGAGAAAGCCCAGCCCCTTAGCAAGGGGAAATAAAGGTGGGAAAGCTCAAAAGGATCCAGTGACTGTACCCTTAAAAGCAAGTTGTTTTCACTAGTGTTCGACATTTTTTAAAAGAGTATTTCAACTAGCTGATACTTGATGTTCCCTTTTTCATAATTATTAAAAAAATATATACATTTTGTCTAAGAACACGATATTTATCGCAACATGTCGGTAAAACAACACATCGCTGCTGACTGGCCAAAAACGAGGACCGAAAAGGCCATCAAAGGCAACTGGATAAGCGGAGGAGATGCCTCGGTCTCGGTTTGCAATTTTACAAATGGATTTGTTGTAATTTCTTTTGCCACAGCACCTGATGCTCACATAGTGCAAACAGAGCAGACGAAAAAAGCGGCTAAGAACGGAGTAGGGCAGAGCACACAGAGCAGAAAACAAAGTGGAATAGAAGGCAACAAAAGCAAGAAGAGTTAACCAGGAGCCAGGAGCCAGGAGCCAGCATCCAGGAGCCAGCATCCAGGAGCCAGCAGCCAGCATCCAGGAGCCAGGATTCACGAACGGTAGAGAGACCAACTTTTACACTTTACACATTTTCACATATGAAAATATTTTTTGCAAGTTTTTATCACTAACCGTACCCCCGTACCCCCAGCAGCATCCCTTCCAGAGGGGCACAAAACATTTATGGGATTTGTGTTTGCCAGACATGTTTGCATTTTGTATATGCGATATGTTTGAAAATCCCGTTTCTGCCATTTCGTGTGCAAAGCCAGAGCAAAAGGATATGGCCGGGACAAAGGTGGAATGGGAAAGCGGTAAGGGAAGGGCCTTCCATTTTGTTTTTCCTATTTGCCGAGGTAAGCATGTGTGTGTTTGCGTCTGGCCTCGCGCAGGAGTGTCTGCTCCAAGTTAGAAAGTTTCCACACACATTGCGAGGAGCCCAGAAAAACAAAATGTTTGCCCACATAGGCAGGAAGTTAATGTGCAATATGATTAGCATTTTGGCGATTCATGAATATTCCTCTGGCTAATTTGACCAAATAGTTTAGACTCAAGAACTACCGGAAGTGAAACATTTACATTTATGTAATAGCTGGGGGTATTACAACTGGAAGCTTAGCTCTTCTCAACATTGTATATAAATAAATACTACAAAAAGGGAAGGTTGGTTTTGTTTTCCATTCAATTTTCTCTTTCATATTTTGACTTATTATAAAGGTTATTCCTATGAAGGGAGCAACTCCCACTCATGGTTGTCTATTTCCAGCACTTAATCTCTGAATTTCCTTCGTCTTTGGTTATAAATATACATCAATATGGTGAGCTTACCGTTATAAGCTTTATTTAATAATGTGCCTTCCTTGTAGCTCTGTTTTTCGACTTGTCAAGACCTTCTTGTCACTTCAAAGCCGTGTCGCCGACCTTGCTCCTCCCCGGTGACAAATTTACACTTTGCGTGTCAATTTTATTGCGCGCCATTTCCCTGGCTGCAGCCAGAAGTTTTGTATATACAAAGTCGCGTCCATTATTAATAGGCGATGACCCCTCTGGTCGGCTGGACCCTAATGACCGCAAGTGACCATTGAGCAGCTCCCCTGCGAGTTCTGTCGTCGTCTGGTCCGCTTTACAAATGACTTTCGCTCACGTTAGCGTCGCCAACTCAAGTCATAATTTTCCATCGTAATTTTCTATATTTTTCCAATTTATTATGTCCAAGTTTTTGTTTGTCTGCTTGTGCATTCATGTCCTTGATTAGTTCGTTCCTAGCTTTCTCCAGCTGTCTTATTCCGGGGCTGGGCTGGTATTAAATTGGATTTAGCCTGGCCAACGCCAAGGGAATATCGAGGTTATGTTGACTTGGTTTTAGTGCTTTGGCCAGCTTTTGTTGCGATTTGTGTTTGGGGTTTTCATTTGATTGATGTGATCGATGGAGGGTTGATTGAGTGTTAAGTGTAACAGTTTGAGATACGAAATTATGGCATTTTCAGGACACGGCATTGGTCGAAGGAAAGACAAGCCAGTAAGCAAAAACAATCTATCTAAGCTTGAATATATAAATTACCTAAAACTAAAGAGATTAGTAATGTTTCTTTAAAAGTACACAGTGGGAAAAGTCATTATATTTGCCATCACTATATAGTATATTCAGATTCCGATAAAATAAATTTCAAATTTATATTAAGCCCAACAAGTTTAAACTTTAAAGTTGTAACACCTAAAAACAAAGCATTTGCCAATGGATATGTCAGTTTGGTTTGAACTTTTCGACTTTTTTGAGTCCCTTTGTAGTACTATCCGATTACGGACAACGCCTAGCATAGTTTTTTACCCTCTGACGGGCATCCGTCGTCTCCTACCTCTTCCCTGGGTATTGCGCACAATATGGCTTTGCTATTTTTACTCAGCAGGTATCGGGGCAGGGGCCTGTGAAGTGAACCGACGACATCCCAGCGCCGAGGAACGTGACCAAGGCTGACGCAGGGCCAAAGATATTCCTTCGCTCGAGAACACCGATAAATCAGACAGCATTTGCCATGCACACGCCCGCTGCTAAAGATCGATACTTGAGCAATACTCAGTCCCATCCAGCCTTACCTGTTGCGCAGGCGCCTCGCAGGTCTCTCTGGTTCCCAGGTCCCGGCGTAGATTAACGTCCTGAGATAACAAAATCTGAGCGAAACAACCGCTACAGCCATAGCCATAGTCATGTTGGCTAGCGCAGGGACCAAGCTCGAGTGTGGGTTCGGGTTTCGGCAAGGCCAAACTGGCACTGAGTTAGACTGGACAGAACCGCACTGCAGCAGACACATAAATCATTTTGTATTAATATCTTTTTTTCAGGTCTCTGCCTTTCGCTTCTGCAACTTTGTTTTGTTAGTTTTAAAATCGATTTTCAAATTTATATGCGGTTCGGCGGCTAGTGGGCTCTTTGGCAATAGTTTTAAATATATTTGTATCATATATAAATACATTTTAGGTAAAGTAACTAAATAGTACCATATCAAAAGCATATCTCCAACCTAAATGCTGATTGAATAACGTCCTAATCACAATGTTTGCCCCCCAGGCTGAATTACAAAATGAATATTCAGTAATGGGGGAAAAAACAAACTACGTTGAGAAAGGAAAATAGAAGCCAACTCAAGCGGTCCAACCACTTGAAGAAAATCAGATAAACAAGCTGAATTGAACTTAGTTAGTCGGAAATTATCATAATGCGTTACACATTGTGTAGGCAGCGAAACGAAATCCTAATCAGAATCGGTATCTTAGTGAAATATTCAAATAGCCTTAATTATGCATGGGCCAGACTATTTTTGAATTAAAATTCCGCTCGTCGTGTGTATTTTTTGACTAATTAACAAAACACAAATTCCCTTCGGAGAATTCGTCGCTATAAGGGAGGGGGTTTCATGAATCAAGCGTTAACCCCACATCGAGCTGCATTTTGGAAATAGTTTTATAAATTAATTACCTGCCGATAAAATCAAAAAAGGCTCTGAGGTATAAAAGAAGCTGAGATCCCCTCGTAAAACTGTTACTGATTTCTGATAGCAGGCAAATGCACATTGGGTTAAATAGTTATTTGATCGAACTGAAAATTTTATATTTGATAATATATAAGAACCTTTTTCTAGTTTCACTCGAGGATATACAATTTAAGAAAATATTTACAAAATAAATTCATTAAACGTGTGCCAATAGTTTCTAAAAATAGTCACAAACATTTTAATTGATTTAAATTGCTTTCTTTCCCAGATTTAGTCGTCGCCAAGACAGTGTCGTCATCTTCATATCTTTATTATCTCTGAAGTCAGCCGGTTCTATCAACATTTTAGTTGGTGCGTAGCTTATGGAGGATTCTCTTTTTATACCCTATAATAGTAGCAGAGAGAAGTATATGGTTTTTCTTGAAATTTAGTAACAAAGTCAATAAATCCTTTGTAACCTTATGAGGTAAAATTTACCTTACAGACTTTTCCAATTGTTTTGTCTGTCTGTCTACATAGTTTGTTAAAGTTTTTATAAATACATATAGCACTTTTTGTGGCTATCTGGTATTTCATAGTCGCTACATACGATTCTGCCTTGGTCAGTTTATATTCAGCTTTTTAATAGACAATCAGCCGCACTCACGCTCAGGCAGAGTGTAGCACTTGTTCTAAATTAATCTTCATTAGGGCAACTTGGGCAATAACAAAATGGACGGAGACCGGGCCTGGGGCATCTGGCCAGCCATATGTTGCAATGCCCCAACACTTTCCCCGGCCAGCTGCCGGAGAGTGCCGCAAACTTTGATTGAATTTTCATTAAATTTTTCGCTGCGGTAGGCAACTGCGCGCCATAAATCAAAAATTCAACTAGAAAATGTTGTCAACTTTTCACTTTTAATTAGTTTGGCAGTGTGCGAACACGGAATTTTAGGTCACGCTCTGCTGGCATAAATCAAAAATTCACTAGAGCAAATATCGTAGATAGTCCTGTGCACCTGAAACTGCGAGGACCTTGCAAATATTTTGGGTTCACATAGCCGCAGCACACTGTACTCTGCGGGTGAGTGTGAGTTTATGGACTCTGTCATACCTGCGGCTTGCTCTTCTTTTTGTACCTTTCCACCTAATTTTTGGTGCATAATTTTGGGCACTTTGTCAACGGAATGTTATTAAAATTTCCATATCAACTGCCGCAAAATTAAACTGCATAACAATCTTAAATTTTGGCTTGAAAGCCCGGGGACTGGGCGCTCTTATTTGGCTTTCAAGCGTCTGTCTCGGCCAGAGGGAAAGCAACAACTGTTTCTGGTCTGGCATAACATGCCGAACATACGCTCCAGACAGCACCCTCGACCACTCTGCCAAATGTCCTGTGCCTTCCTGGCTCTCAGTCGAACCTATCCTGCAGACATGTAAATTATGTTGGTTTCTGGTCGGTTTCGGACGATTTGCAGCCAGTCAGACAGAGTCCGTCCCCAGGGCCCTTCCCAATATTTTTGATCTTCTTCAGCCGGTCTGTATATATGTGCATAATAGTATTGTTTGTTTTTTTGGGGGGCAGCTCATTTTTGACATTCCTGTTTGTTATTTATCGGACGAAAGTAAGGAAAAGGAGGAACTTTTGATATTTTAAATAAGAAATATATTTTTTGTTACTGTCTAAATTTTTCTATCTACCTTTATAGTTCTACAATCTTAATTGTAAGGCTCTGAGATAGATTTATAACTTTCCAAACACACTAGAAATATTTTACAATGTCAACAATATTATCAAAGAGCATAATCATTATTCTGGATACCATTAAGCTTTCACTTTTGTTTCTCTCTCTTGCGATCACTTTAGGAAAGCTCTTTGCTGTTGTTCCTCGATAGTGAGCAAAAAGAAAGCTTTCTTCCGCTAACATTAACTAAAACACATCTGTTACGTAATCAGGGCTTTTCCAAAAGCAAGGCAAAGTCAAGGGAACGGCAACGACGATGACGACGCGGGGTGCTCCCACGCATGTGTGTATCTTGTGGATACTTTTTCGCTTGTATCGCATGCGGCTGGCGTGGATTGGATTACAAACACAATAAAATAACAATTAGTTTTAGTACGAAAAGCAGAACAACAAAGACAAAACAAGCACGATGCCGACAGCATTGCGATTGCCCCATAAAGAAAGATGAAATACAGTAAAGGAGGCTCCGCAGCAAGGCCAAGTTAATGAGGGCGGGTTAGACTCGGAAAAGTTCTCGGTTAGAACTTGAAGCGTTAAAGTTGGCAGGTTAAAGTTAATGAATTTAGAGAAAACGTGCGATACACACTGATATATATATGAGGTTAAACCAAATCAGGATTAGCATTAACAGTGAATATAAATGGTATAAGGATGCCTGTAGAGTTATAGACTAGCTTTAAGAATTCATTTTTTTTTTATAATTTTCTTGATATATTTTCATCATTATAATCATTTTTCTATAGCCTTGGTTAGTAAGTTCTGATCTAATTTCAAATTATAACATTTTGCCAAGCAATTCTTTTCAAAACAAAATATTAAGAGATAAGCAAAGCTCTCAACATGTGTAGTTGGTGTTGCCCTTGTCAAAAGCTGCGGTGTCCCAGATAAGAAGAAGTCTTGTAGAATTAAGCTATTTAAAAATTCTCTAAAATTGATAATACATAGCACCTTTACTTAAGTTACCACTAACAAGTTTATTCTTTGTGCTAGGAATTTGCCTAGCTTTCTTAAATTAAAACCTTCTATCTAACCTCCATTCCATTGCCTACTTAGCTATGTGTGTTCTTTGGTGCGTTGCCCTGCTGCCCCTACAGTCGAATGCCCACGACACTGGCCTTGGTGTGCGGGTCTGCTGGCCGCAGGATGACTTCGCCGCGCTCGTCCTTGTAGTCTGCGTAATCCTGCGAGAGCACGGTCTCCATGTGCAGGGCGGTCATAAGCCGCGTGGAGTGAAGGTTGGTGCAGGTGGAGGCCATCACAGGGTAGCCGCGCTCGCGGCCCAACTCGATAGTGGCGGCCACCAGCCGGGATCCGACCCCCTGACGTCGTACAGAGGTGTCCACGCCGAGCATGTAGAGGTACAGAGCCCGCTCGACGCCGTAATGCTTGAAGATATTGGCCCGTCTCTCGATGCCGGCCAGGAATTTATGGATCTTGTCCAGCAGGCACTTGACCTCCTTCTGCTCGACCTCCTGGAACTCTCGCTCCAGGTCCTCGGGCACCATCTCGCCGGCCAGGACCACGCCCACAATGCGGTCACCGCTGCTCCGATCGATGGCCGCCAGCGACAGGCCCTGCGACAAGAGGGAGCGGTGCAGCTCCGACTCTGCCGGTATCACCTCGCTCTGACCGGGATCGGCCTGCGGGATCAGCATCAGCGGCTCCTGCTTAAAGAAGTGCACGGCGAGGAAGGCCTCGACCTCCTTGAAGTCGTCCGGCGTCAAGGCGCGTATGGCAATCGCAGACATCTTTCCCAGTGCCCGCACGCGAAATGAGACTGAGTAAATTTAGCGCAATTTACTTGTTATATATGCCAGAACACATGCAATAAGCTTGCTCTCCTCCGCCGGAGCTTTTCACGAATCAGAATTTGGTTCTGAATCTGAATCTGAAACGGAGACCCTAGCCCCCGGCCCCACACGAGAACACCGCCCGTCCAACGCACAGCTCTTATCAGAGCTTTGTGTGATTGTGGTCGCTGTGATTGGGCCGTTATGGTTGAATGACTCGGGAATCGGTGAATAATTCTGTCAAGCAAAGCATTGCCGATCCAATTGACACCACCTGCCGTCACAGGTGATCTTTAGTGAATCGCTCCAGAACTTGTTTCAAATATATATTATCTAACCACAATAACAAAGCCAAATAATAATGATTATTATTTGAATACTGAGCAAAAATTCAGTTAAACCCGAAACTCTTAGGAGACTCCTTTAAAGTTTCTAGATTCATATCTGCTTTAAAAATTCTAAAGAAAATCTTTAAATCATCTAATAGAGTCTATTAATAAATATATTTAAAAGGATAGCAGTCTAAGGGCCAGGAAAAACTCTTAAAATAATTGATTTGAGTATTTAATATATATCACTTTCGATTTTTTTTATTTTTGCTAGGACCCAGCAAGTGTTTTACAAAGGCTAAGAGGTAGGTAGAAAAAGCTGGCCAAAAAGGTAACCCCAAGTAGCCGGCCGATTAGGGTCGGATGACCCTCACTCTGCTTTTGAATGGAGAATAAGGCACTGAGTGATGAGTGGTCGGTGAACCATAAATTGAACAGGTTTGGGGGGCTTTGTTAGCGCTTTGCATGCGACATATGTCAGTTGCAAAATTCTCACACCGCTCTACCCACCTCGCCCTCCGTGAATCGCCTTTAAATAATTTATAAATCGTTGTTCAAATGCAAAATGCAGGTCATTAGGGCAATTTGCGTGACCCCGACTCCGCCTCCACCTCCGCCGCCGCTCAGTCACACGCATTCATTAACCCTTTGTCGCCGGCTGTTCGCAGTTCTGCGTTTGTTTGCCTCTGCTGCGGTGTTCGTCCAATTTGTTTGCCACTTCGCCTTGCCCCTCGCTGTCTTTACCGCGTTTTGTTCTCGTTCTGACCGTTTGAAGTTAAAAATAATTTTTTATTTATTTACTTTTATTTCATTCTGGCTTAGCCGCACTCGCGCGCGTTTTATGGGAATTTAATTAGATTTAAAAGCCATAAACAAAACCCTGTCTCGCTCCCACTTGCGGTTCGCCTTTTTTATTTATTCGATATTTTTGAGTGGCAATTGTTTTAAATTATTGGCGTTTAATTTGTTGCGTCACTTTCAAGGCTTCCAATTGATGACTTCAGAAAGAAAACGAATTAAAGTTTATTGAAATCGATTTTCGCTGGGACGGGAGAGAAGGTGGGCTGCCGGAGCATTTGTAGCCATTTTGCGCGTTTCAAGTTTAATTTTCGATTTTTATTTTCGTGTTGATGACAACACCCGGCGGGGTGGGCGGGCTTTCCCGGAGTACGTGACCCGCTTAACAAATTTGTGCGTGTTTGGGTTCGCCTGCCTCCACCCTCCGTTCCCACCATTTCCACTGGCACACTTATTTCACCCCCAGCCGGCTTTATAGTTATTGCAGTTTTATCTGCTTGACCATTTCAAAAGTCACTTTTGGCCTTCTACTCGCACTCTCTCCTTTAATTAAAAGCAAATGCACTCGAGTGTGCTGGGAGTGGCTAGTAGTGGCTGCCGATAAAAACGGAACTGCGACCTGGCTTTCCCACGTTCACTTTCCGGCTTATTGGAGGCTATCTCTTTGAACGCCCATGTGTAGTGATCGGCTCAATCGGGCGTTCAGCCCTATAGTTATTTGCTTGGCCCACAGTCGGGGCCTTTATCATCCGCAGCCACTTAAGGGCCTTAGTTAGCATATAGCCAAGGCCCCGGCAAAGTAAACAGTTGGGCTGTGAATAGCTGAGGCTAATCAGTTTGTTCGGGTTGAGAGACACACAATAATGATGGGCTTTACAAATTAATAGCTTTATTAATCCCCTGCGGACTAAAGTCAATCTTAAGATTTATTCATGACAGAAAAATATATATGTTAATATAAATTCAATCCAAATGGAAGTGGTGCCAAAATGTACTTGCATTGTTTCTGTTTATCTTAAATTTATTTTTAGCATCACCAAACGAGTTGATCAAGACATGTCTGTCTTATAAGTAAACTCGGCTTTTGGCTACGAAATTCTGGCTAAAACATCCAGTTTCACTTGTTTTTGGTCGAGTTTTATGTGTACAGACCAGTAGCCACCTTTTATTTGTCGTAGGAACGGTTGGGCTATAACGTTGACTTTTTCAAAGACATGAATATGTATGTAACTTTGGTGTTTATTGGCTTTTTATAGGGATCATTTAAGCTTGGCACAAATCGAAAGACCTAAATACAAGACGTACAACCCATTCATTAAACGCGGCTTGGGGTCTTTAAATTTTTGTATAAAAGGCAAAATATATGAAAAGGTTTTTTTTTTGTATATTAGTATCAATATATATGGATTTACCTACATTAATTTGTACACACATAGCATATATTAAGTATTTTTCATTTTTATTTATCCTATTCCTATCCCGTTCTCATAAAAATTTGTCAGAGACTGCGGGCTTTCAATTCAATTTAATTTAAAAAATGAACTAACTTAGTTATTCAAATTTGTATAGTTGGAT